>JASAMX010002632.1:0-12919 GCA_030248175.1 Microlaimidae sp. YZB2_3 | reverse complement strand
TAGAGAAACACCCGACGCAATTTAATTATAATAGGTTACATCATCTCTGCCAACTTCTTTTATTATTTTTTTTTCTCGCGCGCTTATTGTTCTTTTTTTCCTGACGGCGAGCGGTTATGCCCTTATTTTCAACCTAAAGAACTTTAACTTTAAATCAAATGTGAAACTTAACACTGAGCAGCATTGGTCCATTTGATTCTACAACATAAGAGTACTGAAGACAAGAGTGCTGGACACGAGGGTACTGGACATGAAGGTACTGGACATGAACGTACTGGACACAAGGGTACTGGCATGAGGGTACTGGACACGAGGGTACTGGACATGAGGGTACTGAACACAAGGGTACTGGACACAAGAGTGCTAAATATGGGGGTACTGGACAGAAGGTTACTGGACACGAGGATACCAGACACAAGGGTACTGGACATGAAGGTACTGGAAACGAGGGTACTGGACATGAAGGTACTGGACACGAGGGTACTGGCATGAGGGTACTGGACATGAAGGTACTAGACATCAGGGTACTGGACACGAGGATACTGGACATGAGGGTACTGGACACAAAAGTGCTGGACACAAGAATACTGCACACAAGGGTACTGGACACGAGGGTACTGGAAACGACAGTACTGGACATGAGGGTACTGAACACAAGGGTACTGGACACAAAGGTACTGGACATAAAGGTACTGGATACGAGGGTACTGGACAATATGGTACTGGACATAAGGGTACTGGACATGAAGGTACTGGAAACAAGGGTACTGGAGAGAAGGGTACCAAACACAAGGGTACTAGACACGAGGGTGCTGGACACAAAGGTACTGGACATGAGGGTACTGGACACAAAGGTACTGGACACAAGAGGTCTAAACATGAGGGTACTAGACATGCGGGTACAAAATATGAGGTACACGAGGGTACTGGACACGAGGGTACTGAGCATGAGGGTACTGGACACGAGAGTACTGTACACAAGGGTACTGGACACAAGGGTACCGGACACAAAGGTACTAGACACAAGGGTACTAGACACAAGGGTACTGGACACAAGGATACTGGACACGAGGGTACTGGACATGAAGGTACTAGACACAAGGGTAGTAAACATTAGGGGACTGGACACCAGGGTACTGGACATGAGGGTACAGGATAAGAGGGTACAGGACATGAGGGTACAGGAAATAAGAGGGGGGGTTTTGGTTGTGTTTTTTTTTGTTGCGTTGTTGTGGTTGTGTGTTTTTTTGTGTGCTGTTGTGGGGTTTTGGTGTGGGGGGGGGGGGGGGTGTGTATAAAGTATTCCAGTTTTAAACTTTGGCCACTTGTAATTTTTTACAAGTACTCAAGAGAAAAATTTACCCTGGACATGAGGGTATTTTGTTTTTGTGGGGAAATAAGGGCAGGGATTATAAGGGGAAAATTGAACACACAACGGCTTTGTGTAGTGGTTTGCAATGGTTTGCAGTCGTGTATTTTTTTTTTTTTTCCAAAAGGATTAGGGTAAGAAAAAGGTTGTGTAATTTTACAAGAAAGGCCGTATTGATATGGGACGGTTCGAACTGGACATGAAGTTACAAGGACATAGAGTGCTAGGACATAGAGTACTAGACACAAGAATACTGGGCACAAGGTTTTGGACTCAAAGACCCTTGTGTCCCCACTTGCATAATGAATCGATTTTGTTATGAAGTTGTGGTAAATGGAATTTAAGCCCAGAACTTTCGTGTCCAGTATCCTTGTGTCCCGTTACCGGTTCATTCCATTTTCACGTTCTAAACGTTTTTTTTTGACCATTAAAACTACAAAGGGTTAATTTGAAAATAATAAAAGAAACAAGAAAAAATCCATAAAGATAAAAGGTTGTCTTGTGATAAATGTAATCTTATAAATATAGTTTAAACGTAAATTTTAACTATTGGATTTTAAGCTAACTTAAAGGTGTAGTAAGGAGTCAAAGTTTTTGTTTTTTATTCTGATAATTTTCTGTGAAATCCTTACCCCTGCCCCCAATAGCTCACAAAAATTTTTTTAACAAAATATCTCTAGTGGTTCAGGAGTTATGTTATCACTCCCCAAAAATGGCGTTTTTGACAATTCTGTACGTGAAAAATTGCTTAATGAGTTTAACGATTTAAATTACAAATTATGCACTCAAAAAAACGGCTATTCTCTACTTTAATTTGATATCTTGATTTTTAAAATTAGTGCAGTATTTGTTGAGATATTGCGTTTCCCGTACAAAAAACTCTCGATTTTTTGCTGAAAAATCAAACGACGGCAGTGATTTGATGAAGTTTGCCTAAAATTTTAACTTTCACTTTATATTTTTAGCGAAAAATAAACGGTTTTTTTATGCAAGAAACGCAATATCTCGACAAATACTGTACTAATTTTAACAATCAAGGTATGAAATTAAAGTAAAAAATAGCCGCTTTCATAGAGTGCATAATTTGTAACTTAAATCGTTATACTCATTTAGCAATCTCTACGTACAGAATTGCAAAAACAACATTTTGGGGGTCATAACTTTGAAACCACTAGAGATATTTTGTTGAAAAAATTTTTTTGGGCTATTGGGGGCAGGGGTAAGGTTTTCACAAAAAATTATCAAAATCGAAGACAAAAAGTTTGACTCCGCACCGCACGTTTAATTACCTAAACATCTAAATTTAACAAATTAAATCAAACAAATTATTTACCTTTAATTAACTTTTAAACATGTATGCTAAATAATTTTATAATTAACTTAGTTAATAATGTCTTATTGTGGATTATTATAAAACCTGATATTTTATTAACTACCTACTTGAATTATTTACTATAACTATCAAAACAACAGTCGATTAATGACTTCAGTACATATGTGCTGAAAAGTATAATAAAGCTAAAAAAAGAAAATATTTTTTGTGTATGGGGACAAATTTGGAATAACTATTTATCAGCATTTAATCAGAATAGGTCTCGAAAACAGTAATTATACATTTTCAACAAATCATTGATTTCGTTTTTTTTAAAATTTGATTCGCGTGAATTCTGGGATAGGTTTTAAAAAAATATTTGCAGCAGAAACAACAAGCTCAAATGGTATCACACCAATTAAGCACCACGCTGAGTTGTCATTTTGAAAAGCAAGTTTCAAAAAATTTGTCGTTTCTTTATATTGGCCAAAATACATAAAACATAAAAAATACATACAAATACATCACATAAAAAACACAAGAGTCGGATCATATACGACCCATAAAAAGCGACCAATCAGTTTTTTTTTAATTTGAAAACACATTTCAGAGATTTCCCTAACAAAATTACATCAGGGGTCGCGTTCTGACGCTCAAAATTACATGCTTAAGGTCTCTCCGGACAGTTTTCAATTCAGATCGTTCAATAAAAAACCAGTAGAAATACAGACCAAAAATTATACTTTTGCTTACATAAAAAGTATTTTATTATTTGTTGTAGTTATAGAGAATTATAATATTTTAAAACATGCCAACGACGAAAATTTGAATAAGCGGCAAAAAGTAGGAAACAAATGCGGTTTAAATATTTACAATTAATTTTTTTTTGATTCATTGAAAAATTAATAATAAATCTAAAATAAATATTAATATTAAATAAAAAATGTTGCAATGAAAATATGTTCACAGTGGGAATCGATCCCTCAACCTTGAAAATTTGAGCCCTAGGAGTTGCCAACTGCGCCACATGTCAGCTCAGCTTTTCTAAAAGAGGTTTAAAAACCCACGGCCATTATTAAATCTAAAATATGCACACACAAAAGATTAACAGCACGATAGCTATTATTGCAGTTTAAAAATCATATATTTCAATAAAAACATACTATTTGGAGCTTTGAATTTGACCGAATTACATTAAATTCGTCGCGATTTTCCATATTAAGAAAACTGTCTGGAGAGAGACCTTAAGGATTCCAGTGAAAAATTAATTTTATTAGGGTCCTATGCTGAAGGTTTAATCCAACTTAAAGTTAATCTGAGATTGGCGATTGTCGACACACAGTAAACATACTAGCAGTATTGATTAGATAATCTTGTTTAATCTGAGATTAGGTTTAATCTCAGATTAAACGAATATAATGAATTTAATCTGAGATTAGGTTTAATCTCAGATTAAATCGTCACTAACTCCAGATTAAATTGTTAATTTATGCAAATTTTTAAACCACCTTCTTAGGTGAATTAAAAATTGGCGGGTTTTTCTCGCTTATCTCGGATTAGTGACGATTAAATGAGATTAAGTCTATTAACCCGGTTAACCTTGATTATTGAATCAATAATGTTAGTATGTTTAGTGTGTGTGGACAATGGGACCATGTTCCAGTTAAATGGGACCTTTTGACTTTTGGTCATATTTAAATGGGATCCCATTTAAATAAGTCCCATTTAAATGGAAGATGGTCCTATTCAAATGGGACCTATTTAAATGGAATCTCATTTAAGTAGGTCGGATTTAAATAGGTCCCATTTAAATGGGACCAGGTCGCATTTAAAAAATGGGACCTTTTTTTAAGCAGTTTGTTCTAAGTGTCTTATTTTTCTTTTAATATTTTTTATGATATCACAATATTCTTAAGTTTTTTTTCACGACGATCTAAACAGGGCAATTTGTTCCTGCTTAGTCGGATTTAGGTAATTTATATTTTTGATTAAAATAGGAGCCGATGAAACTTTGAACTAGAACTTGGAGCTGAAAATGGGAGGATTTGGGCTAAAATACATAGGAAAATCGCTACCGGCTAGATTATTAAATGCTCGAACACAAAAACTAGCGCATACAAAAACACACACACAATGCAGGATTGCACACATGTGCAGTATATACACTCGCACGTAGACACACTTGCACATAAGCCCATACACACAACATATACGCCCATATACGCAGGCACGAAATTATGCAATTAACGTAACAAAAACACAGATAAATTTATTCGATTCAAGTGGTGTCTGCCTATATAAGTAAACAGCCTTAGGAGTAAATGGTAAGTAAACAGCGTTTAGTTAAGTTTTTTATTAAATAAAATTTAATTTTAGCAGTACATTTTACTGTACAGTTAGTGGTATTATTAGTTGAATCTGATCACCAGGCGCCTTCATGGCTGCGACAGGGTCTTTTGTAAATGACGGTAAATCTTTGAATAACAAAATCAGCTTATTTTTCTAAACATAAATTTCTGCAGGGTAACTGACTTAAATTCGGCCGGCCTTAATTTCGGCCACCGGTTGCTATATTTGCCATGCGAATAGTTATAAAATGAACTGCATATGAATAGATTTAACTGATTTCTGAGGAGTATTCATGATAATTATAATGAAATGTTGGGCAATTTCCTCGTAAAAGATATTTATTTCTTGACGTTTCGAAACCACGACGGGTTTCTTCTTCAGAAAAACAGGCAGGATTCTCAATACTTTTCCAAAAGTATAAAAATGTATATATTTTGATAGAGGTTTATCTATGGATATATAAAAAATAAATTTTTTTTTTGAGTTGTTTATGTTTTTGGTAGGGGGGTTTTAAAAGGTAGAAATAAATATCTTTTAGATAGAAATTTTCAGAGCATTTCTATTTAGTTTATGCATATGGATAGATTGATGACATAACGGTCTAGTCATACACAGTCCATTGCTTTTTGCGCATGGCAAAAATAACAAACCGGTGGCCGAATTTAAGTCAGTAACCCTATATTTAGTTAAAAAAACACGTTAGTTCTTAAAATTGGCTAACAATGAACAATCACGACGATTAATTCAATGTACACAAAGCTTTCGGGAAGAAACGGAAATAATTCGTATATAACGCTAGTTACCTAAAAAACATGAAAAAAAATATAGACAACCGCTTGTTTTAGAAAAATATTGAAAAAGAGAGCAAAATAGTTAGTTTTCTAAAATTTTTATGCTCATTTGTTTAGTTTAAACTGTTTAGTTTATTCTTTTTAAGACTTTTGTGTACATTGAATTAACTGTCGTGATTGTACGTAAAAAAGAAAAAAAACCCAATAAAAATAAGTGAGTCACAAATTATCAAGTTTTTAGTGTTGCAACAATAAAAAAATTTGATAAATATTTTTATTGTTTTAAGGAGTAACGATATAGATAGGACACCCTGTCGGTTTTTGTGTATAACTCGTGTCATACGTGTTGCACAGAAGCAAAATATATATTGGGAGAAAGGGTTTTTTTCCGGTCAGTTCAATATCCTTAACATTTTTGTTGGACAATTCCAGGCCGAGATATGCTTTGTTGAAAAAAGGCATTTTAAAACATGTTTTCCCAATTTAACAGAAACAGAGTTAATATTACGTGCTAAAATTGAACTCAAGTTAGATACCTCAAATGTACATGTCCACAAAAATTTTCAGCAAAATCCCTACTATAGAAGTTTTTTAATTTCGGTTTATTGCTAAAGTTTTTGTGTACGGCCTGTTTTGTGTACGGCCTGTATTTCTATAGCGCCCAGAATACTTTAGTAATATCTTTATTCACAAATTACAGAAAATACAGAAATTAAAGAAATTATAACAAAACGAAAAGAATAAACAGTTTTATACTGTAACTTTACAACGCATATCACGTAAGTGAGAGTACGTGTGTTCTCAGAATACAGTTCATTAATTATAGTTATATTACGATTTATTTTGATTTAATTGAGCCTTTACATTTGAATATAAAAAAATTAAAAAAAACTTGATAGTAGAGATTTTGTTAAAAACTCAAAAACTGGCTCGGAATACGGTACAACTGCTGTGTTAAAAGTTGGAAACAAACTAATTTCAATCAAATGACTAAAATACCTGAGTACATGTTTTGGGGTGGTTTTGAGGTAAAACCGGTATATAGTAAGAATGCCTTCGAGAAGGGTTGCGCTTCCGGAGGGAGGCTAAATCGGAAAACTGAGGTGTGATTCGTAATCAGGACCCTCAAAAACCCCCGAGTACGTGTTTTTGGGTGGTTTTGAGGTAAAACCGGTATATAGTCAGAATGCCCCCCAAGGGGGGGGGGTAGTCGCAACCCCCTAGCGTCGTTTGGATAGTTGAATCGAAAAACGGAGGTCGCATTTGTAATCAGGACCCTCGAAAACCCCCAAGTACGTGTTTTTGGGTGGTTTTGAGGTAAAACCGGTATATAGTCAGAATGCCCCCAAGGGGGGGGGGAAAGCCGCAACATCCTAGCGTCGTCCGGATAGTTGAATCGAAAAACGGAGATCGCATTCGTAATCAGGACCCTCGAAAACCTCCGAGTATGTGTTTTTGGGTGGTATTGAGGTAAAACCGGTATATAGTCAGAATGCCCCCCAAGGGGGGGGGAAGTCGCAACCCCCAAGCGTCGTCCGGATAGTTGAATTGAAAAACGGAGGTCGCATTCGTAATCAGGACCCTCGAAAACCCCCGAGTACGTGTTTTTGGGTGGTTTTGAGGTAAAACCGGTATATAGTCAGAATGCCCCCCAAGGGGGGGAGGGAAAGTCGCAACCCCCTAGCGTCGTCCGGATAGTTGAATCGAAAAACGGAGGTCGCATTCGTAATCAGGACCCTCGAAAACCCCCGAGTACGTGTTTTTGGGTGGTTTTGAGGTAAAACCGGTATATAGTCAGAATGCCCCCCAAGGGGGGGGGAAGTCGCAACCCCCTAGCGTCGTCCGGATAGTTGAATCGAAAAACGGAGGTCGCATTCGTAATCAGGACCCTCGAAAACCCGCGGGTATGTGTTTTTGGGTGGTTTTGAGGTAAAACCGGTATATAGTCAGAATGCCCCCCAAGGGGGGGGGGAAGTCGCAACCCCCTAGCGTCGTCCGGATAGTTGAATCGAAAAACGGAGGTCGCATTCGTAATCAGGACCCTCAAAAACCCCCGAGTACGTGTTTTTGGGTGGTTTTGAGGTAAAACCGTATATAGTCAGAATGCCCCCAAGGGGGGGGGGGGGGAAAGCCCCAACCCCCTAGCGTCGTGCGGATAGTTGAATCGAAAAACAAAGGTCGCATTCGTAATCAGGACCCTTGAAAACCCCCGAGTACGTGTTTTTGGGTGGTTTTGAGGTAAAACCGGTATATAGTCAGAATGCCCCCCAAGGGGGGGGGAAGTCGCAACCCCCTAGCGTCGTCCGGATAGTTGAATTGAAAAACGGAGGTCGCATTTGTAATCAAGACCCTCGAAAACCCCCGAGTACGTGTTTTTGGGTGGTTTTGAGGTAAAACCGGTATATAGTCAGAATGCCCCCCAAAGGGGGGGGGGGAAGTCGCAACCCCCTAGCGTCGTCCGGATAGTTGAATCGAAAAACGGAGGTCGCATTCGTAATCAGGACCCTCGAAAACCCCCAAGTACGTCTTTTTGGGTGGTTTTGAGGTAAAACCGGTATATAGTCAGAATGCCCCCCAAGGGGGGGAAGTCGCAACCCCCTAGCGTCGTCCGGATAGTTGAATCGAAAAACGCAGGTCGCATTCGTAATCAGGACCCTGGAAAACCCCCGAGTACGTGTTTTTGGGTGGTTTTGAGGTAAAACCGGTATATAGTCAGAATTCCCCCCAAGGGGGGGGGGGAAGTCGCAACCCCCTAGCGTCGTCCAGATAGTTGAATCAAAAAACGGAGGTCGCACTCGTAATCTGGACCCCCCAAAACCCCCGAGTACGTGTTTTGGGGAAAATCGGCAAAATTTTTGCAACTGTATCGTTCCACCTTAAACACAGTCTTAGAAGAATGATATTCAATGACGTTTGAAAAAAGTTCAAAAAACCAAGTATTTTTTATATTGACTTAATTAGTTTTTCTTTTTTTAGTTGTTCAAACGCTAATAGACTAGATTTGAAAAATACTCTAAGAACAGAGCAGAAAAAAGGGGCGATTTTTTCCCGAACATATGTTTAGACAGATGTGGACTAGTCTGAGATGGACATTATGTGGACTATGGGAAATTCGCATTTGATTTAGGCAGCTGCCCACTAAATAAAAATTTCTACCATATGATAATGATTTGTTTATACGTTGATCTAATTACGCAGGACTGTTGCATTTTTTTAGTCTGGTGAAATGTTAATTGAAAATATCATACTCACAGCAATTTTTGACAAGCGCGAAATTGCCACTTTTTCAATTAGAAGGTTTTATTTGTATGTGTAAGAAATTTGAAAGTGGCGATTTCGCGCTTGTCGAAATTGTTGTGAGTGTGATTTTTTCAATTGACATTTCATTAGACTAAAAAAAAATGCAAATGTGCTGTGTGATTAGTTCAATGTGAAAACAAATCATTATTATATGGTAGAAATTTTTATTTACTGGGCAGCTGCCTAAACCAAATGCAAATTTCCTATAGTCCACATAATGTCCATCTCAGATTAGTCCACATCTTTTCTCTGTCCAAACATACGCCCAGGAAAAAATAGCCTTTTTTTCTGCTCTGTCCTTAGAGCATTTTTCAAGGCTAGTCTATTAGCGTTTGAACGACTAAAAAAAGCAAAACTAATTTAGTCGATATAAGAAATTATCATATGGTAGACATTTTTATTAACTGGGCAGCTGCCCAAACCAAATGCAAATTTCCTATAGTCCACATACTGTCTATCTCAGACTAGTCAACATCTTTTCTGACTAAACATACGGCCAGGGAAAAATCGCCCGTTTTCTGCTCTATTCTTAGAGCATTTTTCAAGGCTAAAGCTAAAGTCTTCCAGGCTGAAATTAAGGGCGTAACCGCTTTCCGTCAGGAAAAAATAAACAATAAATCCGCGAGCGAGAAAAAGTTAAAAAAAGTTTTCAATGGTTATGTAACCAATTATTATTTACTTGCGTCATGTGTTTCTCTGCACGTGATATTTTTTAAAAAAACGAGTGGTTACTTTACTACTCATCTAGTTTCACCCTGATAGAATTTATCTTTAGTATATCACTTTCTTTGAATCAAATAAAAAAAGTAGCCTAATAAACTATAGTTTTAGCTGCGCAATGACATATTATGTTACATGTAATTCTCTAACAAAATTTAAAAGATTATTGAATACAGTTAGTTTAGATGAGTATTGTTCTGTGTTTTAGGTGTATATTTTTTAAAAAAGGGTTGGGGGTTTTTTTTTTAGATTTTTGTGATTTTTTATTTTTTTAAGCGTTTTTATTTTTTCTTATTTTATTATTTATAAAATATTTTCTTAGTTGTGTTATTTTTGGAATTTTTAGAGATGTAATTTCTTAAATTCTAAACGCAATTTTCTCACTACTATTCTTTATATTTTTCTTATTATTTTTATATTTTTTTTTAATGAATGTATTCTTGGAGAAATATACTTTTTAATTAGAAAATACAAAAGAAAAATATGAGATCAGTAATTTACAGCGATTCAGTAAAGTAATTACACGGAAGAATGGCAGATCTAATATGAGAAATAGGCCCCTGGTTACATTACCTCTCCTCTATTTTCACCCTGATAGAATTTAACTTGTGTCTACCACTTTCTTCGAATCAAATAAAAAAAATATTGTTCTGTGTTTTAGGTGTTTATGTACAGCGTGATATCACCTTTATTCACCTTTTGTCATGTTTGAAATTTTTTTATTGATAATAAACATTTATCTATCTATCTATCAATCATTCCGTTGCCGAGATATAATATTTTTTTAGCAGTTTTAATATTATCAATAGAGCATGTATAATTTATCAATATAAAGTGGCTCCTAAGCAAATTATTGCGCAATTTTCTATGGTTTCAAAAGAACCATGATTAATCAGTAACGAGAAAAAATATCGATTTTATAATATAAGCGTTTTAAAAATAAATATTATTAATAAGGAGAAGAAGAACATAATACAAAATTTACACACGTTTTTTAATTATAGTTTGCGCCGTGCCGTGGGGTTTAATTTCCGTGTGGCGCTCTTGAACTAATAATTTTATTATAATAAAAATATAAAAATAATAATAAAAAGATGAATTTAAATGACAAAATTTACCCACACTTTTCAATTATAGTTAGCGCGGTGCAGTGGCGCTATAATTTCACCAAAAATTTAATTATATTTTTTTGAAATAAAAAAAAATAATAAGAAGATGGCATTAACAAAATTTGAGCGCGTTCTTCAATTATAGTTGGCGCGTTGGAGTGAGCCCAAATCGCCCGAATCGCCGTGCCCTAGGCTAAATTGCAGTGTGGCGTTACCGCGCCACTGAGGATTGGAATTATATTTTTTTAAATAAAAATAATAATAAGAAGAAGACGAATATGAACATAAATTTACCTGGTGCCCCAGTTATAGTTGGAGTGGCACCGTGATACCAAATTGCAGTGAGCCCTTCTGTAATAATTGCAATTATTTTTTGAAATAAAAAAATCAGAAGAAGAATTAAATATTTTATCCACTTCCTCTGATTATAGTTGGCGCGGTGCCGCGATGCTAAATCGCCACGTGAACAAGGAATATTGATTTTTAAATATAAGCGTTAGAATAATAATTGAAGATGATAAACATAAATTACAAAATTTTTCCATAACATTACCTAATTATAGTTGGCGCGGTGCTTTGGGTCTAAACCACCTAGTAACGTTTCGCGCCACCAATGATTGCAATTGTTTGTTGTTGTTTTTTTAAAATAAAACTGTAAATAAATTTTTTCATCGGTAATGCAGAATTAAAAAAAAAGGACTTTGTTGTTTTCGCCGTTTTCCGCGCGGTTGAAGCAGATGGCGCTGGGAACTGGTTCCGTTTCTGCCACCAATTAAAACTGGTCTGCTTTTTTTGTGCGGTTTCTATGAAAAACTGTCCGTTGTCCGCTCTGTGCAATCCTTATTATTGCCAAAAGGCTGTCATTGTGCGGTCGGGAGTTTTTATTTGTCTATTTTTTAATTTTTTTATTTTAATTAATAAATCGATAACAAGGACCTAAATGAAAAAAGTGCTTACTAAGAAAGTTGCGTAATTTTTTCTTTATTCCAAGGAGACCATGTTTATTTTTGATCAATCATTAACGAAGAAGGAATATCGGTTTTAAGAATTGAGCGTTGGAATAATAATAATAAGAAGAAGGTTCAAAATTTCAAAATTTACCCGCGTTCTCTAATAATGGTTGGCGCGGCGACGCGGGGCTAAATCGCCCCCTGGTGCTTCCGCGCCACCCATGATTATGAATTCTAATCCTACTGGTTTAACAACAATAATCTTTTTTAAAGTTTTATAGCGCTGGAAGAGCGGTGAAGATATTTCCATATGGCCGCATAAATCCCTGTATCACACTGTTGCTGGTAAAGGGTTTTAGTTTAAAGGCTCTCCCACTTATAAGCGATTGTACGGAACGGTATTAATTCAGAAATATTATTATAAAAAAAGAAATTAAATTATATAAACTAAGAAAACTACAAAAACAAAAAAAAAAAACACAATAGGGTAACTGACTTAATTTTGGGGCCACTTTTTTTTTTTTTTTTTTGGATACATTTTTTTGGTTTTTCCAATAGAGCCCAAAATTTAGTAAAAAATTAAACGATCGCTAAATTTGTTATTCCAGTGCAAAATTTTACACTTTTCTGGAAAGTTCTGTTACACATAAAGATCAGTGTAGGATTAAAGTGGTTTTTTATCGTGGCCGAAAATAAGCCCTGGCCTAAATTAAGGCAGATACCTTACAAGACAATAAGTAGATAACCAATGCCAATCTTACCTGATTTTATTTCGGGTGTAGCACGCATTAAACACGTTAAGTTCGAATGTTTCTCCCGGTTCAATAACAAGATAATTAGCATTCGTTTTCAAAACAGACATTATTTGAGCTGCAAATCTGGGATTTAATAACAGATTGTTGTGTATATTTTTTTATTCTGTCGCATGTGAAGAAATTTTGAGATTAATTTAACCCTTTGGGATTAAGGTCAAAACGAGCAAGTCTTAACTGTTTAAAAGTAACACGAATTAGATTATT
>JASAMX010002631.1:0-12205 GCA_030248175.1 Microlaimidae sp. YZB2_3 | reverse complement strand
CACAGAGCAGTCGCAACAGCCGCCGCGCAGAATATTTATAAAAAAACAATAACAGAAATGCCCATTGTATTTTCAATTAATTTTATTACGCGGCCTGAAGTTGAAATTACAGACAGAGTAACATTGAATTTTTGAATTTCGTTTTAATTTAAACGTAGCGAACTGAGTCAGTTCATTTTGTAATTTACACAAGATGGACCAAAATCTTATACAAAATCTCTAATATTTATTCCATATAAATATATTAATAGAAAAACATAGTTAAAAAACATATATCATGCCAGAAGGTAATTTTTTCATGATATTGTAATATCTTTCTGCACAATAAATGACGTTTTCAGATATAAATTGGTATATTTTTGTTTTAATTTTTTTATTTTAACAATTTCAAGTATTTGGAAATTGATTTGAAATAAACCGCTGGCATTAATCCAACAACATTTAGTGTTTAAGTAATGTCGCTTACTGGTGGCATTTGAGTTAAATAATTGTCTGATAAAACTTATAAATTTAATCATTATATTAATCAACTAAAACTGTAAAATACATCCAAGCTTTATTGGGTTTATTAAAATAGAACCCTGTCTGTTTAATTCAAGCATGAATATTGCCAAAAAATCTAAATAATTATGCTTAGACTTATAACTGTTATACTTGAAGAAAGTTTTTAACACCTGGCAGTATAACGAAGCATTTGGTGTTTTCTTGATGTTGGCAAAGTGTGCGGGTATTACCAAAAATACATTACTGTGTTTAAAAAATTCTATATATTATAATAAAGTCTTACACTTATATATATATATATATATATATATGTTACCGTTATATTTTTATAATCAGATCACTTATTTTGGTTTATCATATAACAGTAATGTATTTTTGGAATTACAGTGTGTTCACTATATTCTATGTCTATTTTGAGTATATCCACATAGTGATGATTAAATTTTTTTCGAATTTCATCAATAGTTTTGTGATTGGACTTTCCGTCCGGTTTGGCGACAATTGTATATGGGAAAAATTGGCTGTTGCTCATGCCTATAATTCATAAACCTCACATAAAAAATAATTTGCATACATTGTCGTTTATTTTGCATGAGCATGGGTGGCGCTTGGCTTATTGGACAATCAGTGTTATTATTAGTATATTCAACTTTTTCTTATGTGAATTTTAACACGAAAAATTTAAACAGCTATAATGATCACACACTCTATCTAGTCTAGTGTTGTAAAAAGTTACTTTTACTTTTACTTAAAGTAATAAAAGTAACGGATTTTGGATTACTTTTACTTTTACTCGACTTTTGAAATTTCAATTACTTTTACTTTTACTCTTACTCGACTTTTGAAATTTTAAATACTTTTACTTTTACTCTTACTCGAAATTTCAACTGCAAATATTTAAATTAATTTAAGTAAAATTTAAGTAATTTTAATGGGTAGATTCCCTATGGGCTTTTTGTAAAGTAAATGACAAAAGACAATTTTTTAACCGCTAACTCGCTAAAACCATTTATTTTGACCAAAAAACTTATTAAAATGATAATTTATACATAAAATTAGCAAAAAAACTTTAGAACAGAGTTCTGGAGATCCAAAAACCGGTGTTTTGCTCTGGTTCAAAATTACTTTTATTATACTTTTACTCTTACTTTTACTTAAAAAATAGGTCGTATTTTTACTTTTACTTTACTTAAATTAAAAAATCACAAATTACTTTTACTCTTACTTTACTTAAATTAAAATTTTTAAAATTACTTTTACTTATACTTAAAATAATCCAAAATCAATACTTTTTACAACACTAATCTAGACTATAGAATTATACAAATAGACACCTCCAAATTACACCTCTAATCTTTTATTACATGTAAGTATAGCCGTCACTTATTTATAATACTCAATAATTATAATATAGTAATATAGTATTTTCGGGAAGGAATTTACTGACTGGATGCAAACCACCTGTGGCTGATTTATTTGTCATGGAATAAAAGAAGTAACAAATCAATTCAAATTAATTTTAGCGCCACTTATACTAACGAGTCAAAATACTATATTGTGTAGAAATATTAAAAATAATAACTTTTAATCAGTCAATCAATCAATTAAAATTCAACCTCCAACTTTTGTTTCATCCAACCTCTAACCCGATTAGTCGATTGATATAAGTCGCACCAAATTCTGTTGATTTTATTAATTGACTTATTGTTTTTTTATTCCTTGAACAAATTAACTAGCGATGTACGGTTTGCTTCTAGTGCTTCCTGACGCCAATATTATCCGTTGTAAATTAAACGGGTTAGCTATAGGAGTAGAAGGTGGTGTTTAGTTTAAAACCCGGTTCATACTACATTCAAAAACTTTTTTTAATATCAAACCAAAGTTACTAACGAACAAATCAAAAAGTTTGTCTTTGAATAATTCCACATCCCGTTTAAATATTTCAAAATTATTTCGTCCCTTTGACATATAAAAATACAAATATTTTTAAAATAAAAAAAAAGTCTTTAGACGATCCAAAAACGAACTTTATTAGGCGTTCGTCGTTTAAACATTTTAAACATATTATGCACTGAATAATATATGGTATGTTTTTTGATGCACTATTATAATTAAACGTTATTATATATTATATTATATTATAGTATATTTAACTAAATTAAATTTTTTTTTCTATATTATATTAAAGTTATATTATTAATTATTGATATTGCAATTTATTTCTTTTAATTTCATGAAAATATATTATTATATTTTATTTTCACAGTATATTCTATTATGTGACGTTATCAAAAATGTATATAATAAAAAAAACATGAGACTTCTTTAACATACAACTTGTAAAAACTGTACCATTTAAGAAGTGGTGCCATTTTAATAGTGCTTCTAAACTCTGGGCGCCATTTTAATGGGATTTCTTATAAATAACTACAATGCTAATAGGATCCGATTTAAATAAAATCCTATTACAATGGTAGTTATTTAAAAAGGATCCCATTAGAATGGTACCAAAAGTCTGAAAGTACTATATAAATTGTATTTCTTCTTTCAAGGTACCATTTATATGTTATTATCTTTTTTTGTAAATTTTTTTTGGAAACTGATTTGTTTGAAAGCAAAAAAAAAACAAAATAATAGTTTTAAAAAAGAGTGTAACACATCTTAAAACACATATTTTAAAGTTATATAAGTTTAAAATTACTCATTTTAGGCGCTAAGCTGCAGAGCTCCTTCCGCGTTGATTTGACGGAGCTCCGAAGCTCCAAAGGATAAAATTGAAGTGTAATAACATCGTTGCTAGTGAAAATATTACCTTCAAATAAAGAACCTGAGGACTCCTTGTTGTCAAAGGCGTAAATTTTGCACCGATTACTGGTGACCGTATTGAGCTCTTTTGAAAAACTGTTATCATTAAGGACGCCTAAAAAGTAATTAAAAGTTAATCGAAATAGGGTCGCTGGTTCAAGGGTCGGGAATGTGAGGGAAGGGTCGCTGGTTCAAGGGTCGGGAATGTGAGGGAAGGGTACCTGGTTCAAGTCCAGCTCCATGCCTTAATTTAACAATTTAATTGAAAAAGTGAATCTTGAAGCAGTGTCTACAGTAATATTTGTTAAATAATAAATTTACAAAATCAAAAGCCGCTACATGATTCTAAAAGTGTGAGTTACAAATAGTATACTCAAAAACCATCAATATTTTATATTTTTTTAATCGTACCTTCATTGTTAAAATTGGGCAGTAGTTGTTAAGATATTGTGTTTGTCATACCAAAAACTTGCAATTTTTTGGCCAAAAAATACGCAGTAAAGTAAAAATGTCACATGCACGCCAAAATAAATTCTATTTCGGCTGAAATTATTTTCAGGCAGAAAATAGACCACCATGAATAATTTTCACTTTTTTTATTAAAAATAAAATACAAATGAAATCAATAAAAAAAATTGGACACCTCTCGTTTTTACCACTAAAACATTAAAAATGGGTAAAAAATCTTAAATAACTTCTTTAACATGTTATATCCTTTAAAAAACCTTCTAACTATTTTTGATTGTGTCTTAATTCGAAACATATTTTGAGTTTTTGATAAAAATCTCTTTTTGATAAGCCTTAAACTTGCAGTACAAAGTCAATTTTTTGTTTTCGACTTTGATGATTTTTGTGAAAACCTTATCCTTGCCCCCAATAGCCTACAAAAATTTTTTCATCAAATTATCTCTAGTTGTTCAGGAGATATTATGACCCCTCAAAAATGCGGTTTTTTTCAATAATTCTGTACTTGGGGTATAAAAATTAAGTTACAAAATATACACTTAAACAAAGCGGCTACTTTTTATTTTAATTTGATATATTGATTGTTAAGATTGATGCAGTATTTGTTGAGATATTGTGTTTCCTGTACAGAAAACCCTTGATTTTTTTGCTAAAAAACGAAGTGACCAAAGTGATCTGTCAGGCAAACTTTACGTTGCTGAGCGAGTAGCGGCCGTTGTGGAATTTTGATTTTTAAGAAGATTTTTTTTAATTTCAGTAATGTTTTAGCGATTCCAAATATTTATAAATGGATGGCTTAGCGGTTTTTCAGAATTAAAAATTGCTTATTTATGTGCCGAAATTAATTTAAATTTGAAGTATTATTGGAATTTTAGAGCCGTTTGCAATATGCATAGTTATTTTAAAATACAGTTTTTAAGGGGTTTCGGCAGAAAAACTTCTTTTTTTTGATTTGACGCTACCTGATGGCATTTCAGTTTAAGTGAATCATTTGCTATTTTTGTGAGTTTGAATTTCATTCCCCTAACAGCTCTATTACAAATAAAGAACTTTCATACGTTTATTGTACTTTTTTACCTTAAAGGCTGGTTCATACTTATGTAAAACCTCCTTTGGGCAAAGTCCAAAGGACAAATACAGCAAACATCCTCTGGATTTTGTCCAATGGACGTTTTTACATAAATATGAACCAGCCTTAAGTTAAAAAACCTCTTGTAGGATTTATATTCAAATTGAAAAAGATTTCTGGTCTAGATTTGCTTTGTGGTTTAAAATTTTGTAACACTGATGAATCTTTAATGCTTCCTAGTTTTTGAAGCTTTGGTTTTTGAAGTTTTTACCGTCTGTGTAATTTTTGTATGCAATTAAATTTGCAACAAACACATGAGGGGCCATTTTTTCTTTGCAACATTATTAATGTTTGATTTAAAAATTTGCTGTCTTATTACTTCCTAATTAATATTTTTTTAATATACTGATCTTTTGCTGATGGATTCAGATGCTATTTTAAAACGGCAATTATGTTGGTACGAGTTTTTTCTAAAAGAGTTTTTAAATAAATTACTGAGTCAAAATAGCTTTGTTTCCACTATTAATAAATCTATAAGAGAATTTAAGTGAGTTGTTGAAGTAACTAGTTGAGAAATGGTGTATTGTATAATGTTCTTGCTTTGTCAAAAATGCAGTCTGTTTTTAAACGTTTATGTAAGATTAAAGACTCTTTAAAAATAATTTTACTATGAAAAATTTAATCATAAATTCGTAATTTCTAATCTGACTTGGACTTAAATAAAAAGTACATTTTTTAATTTTTTTTGTGCATTTTTTGATTACATAAGTAAGCTGGATTTTGTGTGTTTTTTTTTACTTTTTTGCTTTGAAAAAATATATCAGTATTTCTATCTCTAATCATATAAAATATAGACTGTTTCTTCTTGGTTTCTTAATCGCGAATCTGTTTTTAATTGTAACACAAGAAAATTACGAAACTACGTTAGATGGATTTGTTTCCAAGGTGATAGCAGATAAAGTCATTTGTATTTGCCTTTTTAAATTAGGTTTTAGCCTAAAGCATTTCCATTCTTTAAAATTAAAATACATATTATTGAAGCATAAGATTAAAAAAATAGTAAAGAAAACTTAACTTAAAAATCGAATTTAAAAAGCTTTAATTATTCTGCTATGAAGCCAAAACTTTTATTTGAAACAGCACCAAAATAAAATCAGTATAAGAAAAAAACAGTGAATATTTTGAAAAAAATAAAATTGCAACGAGTAATTTCACAACTAGGTAAAAATAAATAAAATTACTACGCTTTAAAACGTTGTATCTGGTTAAATAGCAAAAGCTCGTAACCTTTACATTGGAATTTTTTCTTGTTAAAACATAGACACATAATAAGTCACATTGGTAATGAATTGAAACGAACTCAAAAATAAAAAAAACGTCTACAGAATCTAGAGAGTCTACTGATCTACAGAATTTCTAAATATGTTACTTTTTAGATATTTCTTTATTAAAAATACCAAAAAAATAAGCGTTTATTAATTTACAGCTGTAAATTAATTACAAGCAATTTTTATGAAATAAGCCCTTTGGGTACAAAATGAAAAACAAAACATCTACACTGGTACGGGGTTTGTGGGGCTCTAAAAAGGAAAATTGAAGCCGTCCAAAGTTTTGGAAACATGAAACCACGAAAAGACGAATTTGAAAATGAAAGTATAAAATTACTTAGAAGTTAGGATTTGACTTCGGCTCAGGCTTAGGTTCAAATTTTAGCAATTTTAAACATTCGGATCAAGTTTCACACTATTTTGGTCTGATTTTGGCTTTAAGTTTTAGTTCCAAATTTTAATTTTCAGCTCCGAGTTTCCCGAAATCATATCTGATACTTCGACGGTCTGAAACTGAATATATTGACTTCAGTAGACAAAAATAATTTTTACTTCCTTGATTCCATATTTTATGGCCTCAAAAATTCCTCCGACTCCGAATTAACTGCCCATAAAGACAGAAGGACAGCCTACTAGGGCACCCCGTATTGGTCACAACGTTGTTGTTTTTTTTAATTTTAAGCTTAAAATGTCCCAGCTCATGGTTTTTTTCATCCCAGTTCCCTTTTTTTATATTTTTGGATTTCAAATTCTTTGTCTTTTTTAACTTTTTTTGGATATAAATTAGTAAGCTTAACGCCGGGTTTCTTCAAGTCTAACTATCTCTAATTCTAACATAAACTTCAAGTATTCTTAGTTTCTAGATTCTCTTGCTTCAAGTAGTACCTCCCAGTTTCTCAAAACGAACCATTAGGAACAATATTATTACCAACCTCAAGCGTGAACACCAAACAGCGTTTTCCCTGTAAGCGAAATAACCGAAACTACAAAACTCAAACTAAACTTTACCATGATACAATTAGATTTTTACCCAGAGATTAAAAACACAACAACATAAACGGCCTAAATTATGGACACAAGACGGCGTTTTTTCCGAATTAATACAAATGAAACTGAACTTTATCATGATACAATTTAATTTTTACTCTGAAAAGTAAAAGCACAACATCAAGAACAACATCATAAACAACCTTAACTGTGTGAGCATGAAACAGCGTTATTTGCCCTGTAAGCGAATTAGTCAAACCCAAACTAAACCTTATCATGATACAATTGAATATTCTTACCTAGGGAGTAGACCACGCATCCTTCTCTCAGTTTCCACGGGCTGCATATCCACTTCCCTCCGTCCCCGGTGTGCCCTAATCGCACTGCCGTAGGGCACACCGCGTTGGGCACCACGTTGTTGTGAAACAGAGCGGCGTGTGTTTTCGTCCGCACATTTCGCAACCGAGCCTCTTTCTGCAGCGCGAACACTTCCACCTGCCTCTTCCAATCCGGATCTGACGGGGTGGGTACTGTTTTTTCGCCCCGGGACCCTTCACTTTCATGATCTTCAGGGTTCGTAGCGTTGAGAACTTCCTGACTCTCCGGTTTTAGTTCCGGCTTTTGCTGGGACTCACCAGTTTGTTCGATTTGTGCGGTTTTTAACAGATTTTGCATCTTTTTATATGCTTTTGGAAAAAATAATTAAAATAAAAGTAATAATAATAATCGACCAAAGTAAAGTAAGGAATAATTTGCATACGGTTTGGTGGAACAGTGCGTTCGCAGCTATCGAAGCACCTTAATTTTTTTTGTTGGAAAACCACGCCAAAACTGCTAAACGTACTATTGTTGAAATAAACATCAAACGGAATGACCAATCAGTTGCGTGCCAATTATGCTTATGCAAAATATTTCCGACGTAACTTCGGTCTATTTTTATTATTTAAAAAAAATAATAAAAATTATTTATTAAAAAAAATAATAAAAATATTTATTTTTTTACAAATACAAATAAGCTGCGCCGTCGTTTCCGAAACAGAAAAAAGGAATTGTGTGATAATTGATGAAAGCATTTATAATAAATATTTTATAATAATCATAGTTTTCATTAATTTATATAAATTGACTGTAAATGAGAAAAAAAATTAATTGCAGAGCCGTCTAGCAAGCCTCAATTTATTCAATTTCTACTATTTTTTCAAACGCAAAGTTTTTTATATTTTTTGCTTACCTATTTGATATCTATATGTAACAATCAATCAACTCTTATTTTTTCATAACAATATTTTGCGTATCAAACGGAAAGAAAATACGGATGCCTAAAATTAAAGTAACTACTATAGAATTGAATTAATTTAAAATATAAAACTGTAAAAATAGCAGGAAAATTTAATTTTAGATAGGTTTTTTACTAAATGCTTGAAAAGAATTACTTTTAATTCTTGTCGAGTACCAGTTGGTTAATAGCAGTAAATTACCGTTGGAATTGTGATTTTTATGCTGATTACAGGGTGCGGGGTTTTTCGGCAAACTGTAAATTCCACCGACACCGACACCGACACCGACCAAAATCTACCGTAATCTACCGTAATTTTTAGTATTATACAAATTTTAACCTAAGCCTAAACCTAAGCCTAACCTGCACATCAATATATAGTTTGCGTAAATTTGAGGCGGTGTCGGTGTCGGTGGAATTTACAGTTTGCTGGTTTTTGGAGCCCTAAGCGGGGCAGTTAGAGTCGTCAAAAAATAAAAACTTGGAGCCGTTAATTTTTATTTGATAAATTGGGACCGAAAATAAAAAGTTGGTTTGGGTTTTGACTTATCTGTTTCAAATTTTCGGCCCTTAATTTCCCCAACCCCGGCTCGGAAATAACCGTTTTCATATCCGAGTACCAGCTTCGCATTTCCTCGGCTCCAAAGACACTTAATCGATTACTTAAACGTATAAAAAGTTGCGGAGGTTTTCCGTACTTGATTGGAAACCTTTCCAATCATCGTTAGCAGTTCGGATCGTTCCGGGACGGCGGAACTCGCGGTTTTATCCCTTTCCGATCCATTCCAATTTGTGGTAAACGTATCCAGGTTCCAAATAATGAATGCACCGGTCAAGCATATGACCGTCCAGGTCAAAGATTTCAATGTCGTATTTGCGAACATAAAGAAAGTGGAATAGTATTTTTCAGCTGGTGATTCGGGTGGCTCTTTTTGAAAGTGGAATAATTATTCAACCGGCGATTTGTACGGGTTTTTTTTGGCGCGTCTTAGCGCTGGGTCGAATAAATTTAAAAATTTTTAGGAAACATAAAATGAAAACGGTCGCGTCCCAGTCGATATACAGGATATGCGTTCGCGCATTTTATCATTAATAAACATAATTGATTCAAGCGATAGCTTTATACTCGTAAAACTATAGCTGATAAAGTCTAGGGTTTTTCTAGCCTCGCTGATTTTAGGAATAAGCACCTGACATAACGTATAGCAACAACAGACAATAAAGTGAATAGCCTATAATGGGATAAATACGAAAGCTTATAAAAATCAAATATTGAAAATAGAAATAGATTCGACATGATGTTTAAGTATCTACAATGAAAACTATTACTTTTTAAAATTTTGAGACAGGCGATATGATTTTAAAACAAAATATGCATAATTCATTAAAAATAATTTTCCGAAGTCAGAAATTTTTAGATTAAAATATTCCTAACTTATGTTGAAAATTGTTGGTTTCTTGCTTAAGTTTTGACTAAATAAATATAAGAAAGTTAAGAAAGAAATCTTTTTTCATTGCTATTTACGTAAATGAAAATCTAAATATTAATTTTGTAGACTAAATAATCTGTTATTTGTTGAAAAAGCCTTTAAATTCGAATACGCCGTTTTTAGCTTTAAAAAAACAATTTTTTTAAACCACCAAATATTAATATATTTTTTTTAAAGAAAGCCATGAATTCAGAAATATAAAAGACGGAAACATACTCAAAAATGAATTTTAAGGATTACTAGCTTACCGCTATAGAATATATTAAACTAGAAACAGTAATTTATCTGAAAAAAAGATATTTAATACATTTTTTTCAAATAAGTTTATTTTTAGCAAATCCTAAAAAAAGCAAATCAAAGCATAAAAAGTATTATAATAAATGTATCACAATTGTATTGTTTAAAATTAGAATCGCAAACGTGTAAGTGTAACAAAGTAAGTATAGATATACAAGAAAGTTGAAAATACATATTAAGTAATAGCAAAAACAAAAAAAAATAGAAGAAATAGTACTATGTTAAAGCAACAGATTAAAGTTTTAGGATAGAAAAAAAGACAATAAAAAAAATGAAAATCAGAAATATATGTGTTATGTTTTTTGTTGTTTTGCGATCCAAAAGCAACACAGTGTAGTATATTTTGCATAACATAAAAGAAGTATCTTTATTTGCTAAAAAACGGCTCAGTAGGCCAAAGCTTATGAAAAGGCTTTAGCACTGATACTGAGCACAACACCATACATTACCAAAAATTTATTGCTGACCTAAATTTTTTAAGTGACTTAGCAGTAACTTGGGAGGAGTTTAATTTATTCCAATTGGAAATAGCACGATTTGGAAAACAAAATTTTCTGGCATCAATCCTGCTATCTTCAACTTGAAGTTTAAATGAATGACCTCTGGTTTGATTATTATTGAAAGAGAAGAAATCTTTTGATTGCAGACATGTTTTGTTATTAATTATTTTATAGATTTGACATAAATCCATTTTTGTTCTTCGTTCAGAAAGTTTCTCAAGTTTTAAAAAAGCCAACCTATTTTCATAGCTGGAGTATTTAAGACCACAAAATTTAAATAATCTTCTAGTAAAACTTTTTTGAACATTCTCCATTATTTTAATATCTTTTATTAAATAAGGATTCCAAACCACACTAGCATACTCCACTATTGGCCGGACATAAGATTTATATGCTCTTACTAAATTTTTTATAGACTTTGCTTTGAAAGTTCTAAAAATTAAGGCTGAGCGCTGCATGGCTGTATCAGCAACTCTTTCACAATGATATGAAAACTTTAAATTTTGAGACATATAAACCCCCAAGTCTCGGACTGTTGTAGAGTTTTTTAGTGTTTGATTATTAATTGAATAGGTTTTGTTTAAAAGTTCATTAGATGGTCTAATATGAAATGTTTCACATTTGTTTTCAGCAAGTGTAAGCTGCCAAACTTTTGACCATTCAGCTATTTTATTTAAATCTTCTTGAAGCATGGCAGATTGAAATTCAATGTTTTCTTTATCATAAGCAGAAAATTAGAGTAAAGTTTTGCATCGTCTGCAAAAAGCTTAATCTTGGAATTTTCTACACAGCCTACTATATCATTAATATAAATCAAAAACAGTAATGGGCCTAGTACTGATCCTTGTGGAACAGAACTAGTGACCTTATAAGGAGAAGAGACAGACGTTTATAACCACTTTCAGCGTCCTGTTGGATAAAAACGCTTGAATCCAATTTAAAAACTTTCCAGTAACTCCATATTTTTCAAGTTTATATAGAAGTTTTTGGTGGGAAACAGTGTCAAAAGCTTTAGCAAAGTCCAAATAAACCACATCTATAGATTTCTTGTTTTTTAAAGCTGAAGTCCAATCATAGAGTGTTTCTAATAATTGCGTGATTGTAGGACTTTTGTCCTTAAAACCATGTTGTGACCTGGTTAATAATTTTTGGAAAAAGGAAAAAAGTTTATCACGCACAATAGTCTCCATTGTTTTGCAGGAGAATGAGGTTAATGAGATTGGTCTGTAGTTTTCTTTTCTATTTCTAAATTTTTTTTAAAAAATTGGAATAACTAATGCTATAAGCCAGTCATTTGGAAGTTTTCCTGTCTGGAATGATTTGTTAAAAATTTTAGCTAAAGGCTCAGCAAGGACTTTTGCAAGACGTTTTAAAAAATAGGCAGGAATACAGTCAGGAGTTTTTGAGAATTTATTTGGCAACTTTTTTAAAGCTTTTAGCTTATCCAATGATTCAGGATTAAAAGGTGGAAAATTATTATCATC
>JASAMX010002630.1:0-14470 GCA_030248175.1 Microlaimidae sp. YZB2_3 | reverse complement strand
CCCTAGCGTGACCCCTCTCCGCGAGGAAGAAATAAACAATAAACCTGTGAGAGAGAAAAATTTAAAAAAAAGTTTTTAGCGGTTATGTAACCAATTGTTATTTAGTTGCGTCATGTGCTTCTCTGCACGTGATGTTTTCTCAAAGAACGAGTGGTTACTTTACCTTTACCTTACTGGTTACTTTTACTTTTTATTTTGGATTATTTTAAGTAAAGTAAAAGTCATTTGAAAACTTTTAATTTAATAAAGTAAGAGTTAAGTAATTTGTGATTTTTTAATTTAAGTAAAAGTAAAAGTAAGACAAATTTTTTTAAGTAAAAGTAAGAGTAAAAGTATAATAAAAGTAATTTTGAAACGGAGAAAAACACAGGTAATTGGAGCTCCATAGACCCGTTTTAAAGATTTTTGCTTATTTAATGTATAGATTGTCATTTTAATAACATTTTTAGTCAAAATAAATGGTTTTAGCGTATTAGCGGCTAAAAAAATTATCTTCAGCCATTCACTTTACAACAAGCCCATACGGAATCTACCCATTAAAATTACTTAAATTTTAATTAAATTAATTTAAGTATTGGCCGTGGAAAATCCGAGTAAGAGTAAAAGTAAAAGTATTTGAAATTTCCAAAGTCGAGTAAGAGTAAAAGTAAAAGTAATCCAAAATCAAATACTTTTATTACTTTGAGTAAAAGTAAAAGTAACTTTTTACAACACTAAAGCAGACATATTACAACCACAAAATATTTTGTAACAATTTTTCATAAAAATGTACAAACAAAATCGTATAACACGTATTACAATATATTTCGTGATATTTACAAATAATCTTGTAAAAAGTATTTATTTTGGCACCTATATTATATATACCACGCCATAATATTTAAAATTAGCATTTTTAATTGTTTTAATTTTCAGTTAAAGATTGGTTAAATGTAATTAAAATTATATAATTTTACAAAATATGAGTAAATTTATAGCCTTTACAGAATATATCTTATTCTGTTATTTTTAGCAGTTTTTACTGCATTAAATGCGAGAAGATAAATCGAATTTCAAAATTTCAAATCAAAAAAAAATTTAACAACAAATTATGTTTAATATAAGATTTAAGAGTAAAATTTAAAAAATCCTTTATCTATTTTACTTGGTCTAAATTAATTGGTTTGCACGCTTTTTATGTTGTAAAAAATTTTTTTTTTCTAAACGTTAAAACAGTAGCATTGCCAACGCATTCTTTCCTGACACTCGTGTCGTACCCCCTCTCAACCTGGGACCATCGTTTTGAACCTTTCGTCTCTCGGCACCTTCCTGTTGCAGGACCATCGTGTCGCAGGACCATCTTGTTGTGGGACCGTTCTGTCTTGAAACCGTTGTGTCGCGCCCCCATTTCAATTGGCTCGCTCACTGAGCACTCTTCGCGCACAAAAAATTATATATGACGTTAGTACAACCTAGGTCATGCCTAGAGGTTACCACGGTAAGGTTTATGTGGGCCATTTGTCATAAGAAAATACCACCCCTGTAAGAGGAAATTTTTCGTAAAATACATGATAATGGTTTTTCGAAAATCCAGGAGGGGGAGTATCTTCGGAGTATCTCAGTGCTTTGTGCTGATTGATCTCGTCCACGTCCAGTCCCGTCACTGACTGATCAAATTTCCCAGTTGTTTATCCTCTATCATGTAGTTTAGAAAAAAAATGGGCGGAGATTTTTAAAATAAAGATTTATAAACGTCTGTTTAAATTGTTAAAAAAATTAAATTTATCGGTTGTCAAAATTTGATATGAGTATTTTTTTAAATTCTATTTTTTCCTACTTGTCTATATATCTTTTTTTTTCCAAATGCTCCCATAGAAGTTGAATACATAGTTACATACATAGTTGAATACATACTTAGTTATATAGTTCTCATGTAATCTTTTATTTTGTTGGTGTATCAGAATGATTTTAAATGAAATGAAAAACCTTTATGTATATTTAAAAACACGAAGTAGTATTGGTATATAAAAAGATTTGATTACATATAAACATAAAATGAAATAACATGAATACAATTTTATAGAAAATCACTTGGTTCGGTGAGCCATGAGGTTAGGATCCCTTATAATGTACATGTTACTAATATTAAAATGCATTTAAAATAAAAATACACACCCAAAAAGTCCGAAACTGCAACACATTGGAAAAGTATAATAAGGGGAGAGAACACAGAGAGCCGTTATGGCTGCTTACATCATGTGTCTATCAAATTTGAGAAATTCATCAAAACTGACCTTATTAATCAGAGATTAATAAGGTCAGTTAAAACTTTTCAAGGTTGTAGCATTGACAATAGTTTTTGGTAATGAGTATGTTGCACTTCAAGAAGAAAAAAAGAACATTTTAATTAATGTTGTAAAAAGTATTGGTTTTGGATTATTTTAAGTAAAAGTAATTTTAAAAATTTTAATTTAAGTAAAGTAAGAGTAAAAATAATTTGTGATTTTTTAATGTAAGTAAAGTAAAAGTAAAAGTAATGGTCAAAATTTTATTAAAGTAAAGTAAAAGTAGAAGTAAGACCTATTTTTTTAAGTAAAAGTATAATAAAAGTAATTTTGAAACGGAGCAAAACACCGGTTTTTGGAGCTCCGGAGCTCTGTTTTAAATTTATTTTGCTAATTTTATGTATATATTATCAATTTAACAAGTTTTTTTAGCAAAATAAATCGTTTTAGCGTGTTAGCGGTTACAAAAATTATCTTCTGCCATTCAGTTTACAACAAGCCCATAGGAAATTTACCCATTGAAATTACTTAAACTTTACTTAAATGAATTTAAGTATTTGCAGTGGAAAATCCGAGTAAGAGTAAAACTAAAAGTATTTAAAATTTCAAAAGTCGAGTAAAAGTAAAAGTAAAAGTAATGGAAATTTTAAAAGTCGAGTAAAATAAAAGTAAAAGTAATCCAAAATCCGTTACTTTTATTACTTTAAGTAAAAGTAAAAGTAAGTTTTTACAACACTAATTTTAATATCGTTTTTAGCTTTTGGCAAAAATAATTTCAATTCATGATTGTTTTTGCCTTTAAAACGTCCCCATTCAATTATATTAAAACACATTATCATATCAAAACAAATTCTACGTACTTCAAGTGAATCTAATTTAAGAAATTTTAGTCTTTTTTTGTGGTTAAACTCCTGAGGCATGCCACGTATTTTGAACAATCACATATCTTCGCGTAAATAGCGCTGAACATGTTCAAATTTATCTATGTCTTTAAGCAAATAAAGCGTGGCTCACAGCTCAGACTTACGGCTTAAAACTTAAGACTTTTGACTAAAGAGTGGGGACTTATGACTTACGGTCCGCTTCACAGCTTGACTTAAAACTTAAGACTTTACACTTAAGACTTATGACTTTAGACTTAAGAATTGAATCATTTTATATTTTGACTTAAGACTTTAGTTAAATCTTTTCGTTTTAAGGATTAAGAAACAAATATTTTGTATGAAAAATAAAAGTTTTTCAAACATAACGACAAATTAAACATTGTTTTGAAACATTCAGTCAGAAAATTGGGATAAATCCAAAAATTCCTTATAAATTCATGAAAAAACTTAAAAACTCAACAAAACTGCGCAGTTTAAAAAATCGTGGATTGTTGAATTTTTAAATTTTGAAGCCATAATTAATTAAAGCTTTTCTTAAAAAAACGTGTTTTATTTGTTGAATCGATTTTTTTTTTTTTTTTAATGATCAGATAACAGAATTAATATCATACTAAGCATAGTTTATGCATAGTTTAATTCTTCTGTTTTCATCATTTCATTGTGTTTATTTTTTCTTTTTCTATTTTTTTTCTTTTTTTTTTTCATCAACAACATCAAATCTGCGACTTAATTGCCGCCAATATGAATCACAATTGTAACTAATTATCAATGAACATAGCTATCTGATATGACTTTAAAGGCTCAAAAAGAGCGCTTATTTAAGTCAGTTCCAAAACTCTTCTTGAATGCATCCAAAGAATCGACAGTTACTTGAGATGGGAGTAGATTGTTCCAAGGTGTAACAACCCTATTTGCAAAAGAAAATTTCCTTGCATTAATTCGGCAGTCTTCCATTGCCAATTTAAATGGATGACCACGGGTGGGCTGCAGGTTAAACTTAAAAAAATCATTGGTTTGCAAATTGTTTAAGCAATGTATAATTTTAAAGCACTCATATAAATCAATTTTGTCTCTTCGATCCTTTAATCTTTCTAAACCTAGGTAATTCAGTCTATGTTCATAACCAACAGGTAACAACTTGCATTTATAAAACAAACGCCTAGTGAAATTTTGTTGCACTTTTTCCAAAATGTTTATATCCTTTTGTAAATAAGGGTTCCAAACTGCACTAGCATACTCCAGAATTGGTCTAACATAGGACTTATATGCTCTGAGAAAATTATTTCTAGAGTTTGAGTTGAATGTTCTAAAAATTAGTGATGTCACTCTCATAGCTTTTTTTGCTGTGATTTCACAGTGTTTAGAGAATTTCAGATCATGGGATATATAAACACCTAGGTCACGCACCAATTCTGTAGTTGCAAGTACGTTATTACCAAGTTTATATCTACAAATTAACTCTTTGCTATGATTTCGAATATGAAGAACTTCACATTTGTGATTAGATAACTGCAGTTGCCAGTCTTGTGACCAGCTGTGTATTCTATCTAAATCTTGCTGAAGTCTCAAGGTTTGAATGTGGTAATCTTTAGATGAAGATTTTACAAACAACTTTATATCATCTGCAAAGAGTCTAATTTGTGAGAACTTAACACAATCAACAATATCATTAACATATACCAAGAACAAAAATGGACCTAAAACAGAACCCTGAGGAACTGAACTTCTTACAGGAAATGATTTGGATACTGAGTTATTAATTACAACTTTAATTTCCCGCCCAACTAAAAATTCTTTTATCCATTTTAAAAATTTACCAGAAACACCATATTTTTCTAGCTTATATAACAATTTTTGATGTGACACGGTGTCAAAGGCCTTGGCAAAATCCAAGTAAATGACATCAATTAGAAATTTGTTTTTTAGTGCTAGCGTCCACTCATTAAAAGTTTCCAACAGCTGTGTTATTGTAGAACTTTTTGCCTTAAAACCATGTTGAAACCTTGACAAAATGATATGGAAAAAGACAAGCAGTTCTTCTTTGACAAGCTGTTCCATTAGTTTACAAGAAAAAGATGTAAGTGAAATTGGACGATAATTTTCTTTTAGGCTTTTAGTGCCTTTTTTAAACAGTAAGTTTAATAAAGCTATTTTCCAATCAAGTGGTAATTCTCCCAAATCAAAAGACATCTGAAAGATTATTGCCAAAGGCTCAGCAATAACTTTAGCCAAGCGTTTTAAAAAGTAAGCTGGAAAACAGTCAGGTGTTCGAGACAATTTGTTTGGGAGCTTTTTTAGGGCCTTAAATACCTTTTTTGTGGTAAATACCATGTTGTCCAACTTTCCAATGTTCGCAAAAACACCATCTTTAAATGAAAAAATTATAGAACAATATTATTTCAAACTATATTGTTATTATTTATTGTTAAATTTATTGCAAAAAATTGTGATCCACATTTAAAACTTAAGCAAAACTAAAGTTTGTTAGGAATTTTTGTAGTAAAAAGTAGAAAAAGTAAGTTATTTTTGGAAAATCAAATTTAAAATATTAGTTTTTCGAAGGCAAACTGTTTAAGAAACAAGTTTTCCAAAGACGAATAATTTTAAACACATGTCAATATGTTCTAAAAATAATTTAAAAAAGGTAATAAATAAATACATTTTCTTTTTTATTATTATAGTTTGAATGGATCACATTAAATTTGTGTTGTATTTAAAATTTTCTAATCAAATAATTTAAAACAACACTAAAACAAATTGTTTCTAAGATGCAGTTTCATGATAATTGTATTTTCGGTCTAAATATTTTGTTTTAGTAAAAGACAACCTATTCATTTCTAATAAATTGCTTAAGATGACTTAACTACAAATTTAAATTGTACATTTTTTCATTAACTATATTGCAAAGTCGATATTTTAATTAAAATTTCCAAAAAAATGTTTAAGTCTAAAGTCAATTATTAGGTAGCTGTGAACTGGAAGGCGTACGTCTTAAGTCATAAGGCAAACCGCTAAGTTTTAAGTTCTAAGTCATAAGTGGTAAGTCGCAGCTGTGAACCCTTAGGTGCCTTGTGCCTTGCCCTTGTGTGCCCTTAGGCGACCAAACTTGACTTGCGTGCTCAAGTATAGGTCTCGCAGAAGATTTGAATGCAGTCAAAAGAGAATTTAGATTTACTGTTTGAAAAGAACGAAAGAGAATATTAATTATTGAAACTGCTCTTTTGGCAATTATGTTACAATGAACGCTTGGCTTTAGATTTGAAGTTACAATAATGCCCAAATCCCTTGCTTCAGTTTCAACTGTCAGCTCCTTGCCTTTAATCATTAACGGAATTTTAGGGTTTTGTTTACCCATATAAATTACACAGGACCGGGACAATTCGCTCCCGCCAATTCGCTCCCAGACAATTCGCTCCCGAGACAATTCGCTCCCAGACAATTCGCTCCCGGGACAATTCGCTCCCAGGACAATTCGCTCCCAGGAGTTTTTATAAACGCAAATCTTATCAAACCAATTTCATTAGGGTTAATTCGCTCCCAGGAGTTTTTATAAACGCAAATCTTATCAAACCAACTTCATTAGGGACAATTCGCTCCCGGGACAATTCGCTCCCGGAAGTATTTATAAACGCAAATCTTATAAAACCTACTACATTAGGGACAATTCGCTCCATGGAGAATTCGCTCCCTGCCCAATGCGCTACCGGCATCTTTAATAAACTCGATTCTTTTAAAGTAATTCATTCAGACGAAATTAATGATTTTTTAGCTATTGTTTGTAAAAATGATAAGTAATTTATACAATGATTTAATTGTCATATAAACTAACTTATGTTTTGTTAGACTCACTTAAAAATAAATGAGCATAACGGAATGCTTAGTTTTTGTGTATTATATTGTAATTATAAAAACAATGTTTGTTATATCCATTTAAGAAATTTTTTATATTTTATTACTAACCAAAACAATTTTTTTAAAAGGCACATAAGCAACGTTAAAAATATGAGAAACAACGCATTAAAATTAACAATGAGATCATATGAATGCGTTTAAATTAAATATTTTTTACTCTTAAATTTACATTTTTTGAGCGTTGATTCGTGTTCTGGTCGAAGGTCATTCAAATGATTTGGGGACTACCCCCAGAAATGCAAGGCTATCCGCATATTTGCCGTTTTTTTCTCTTAATTTACCCTTTTGAGCGCTGATTCGTGTTCTGGTCGAAGGTCATTCGTCCAGCGGTAAATTGCCCCACTCTTATCATGTTTCGCATTTGTTCCTGCTTTAATGCGTCCACAAATTTAAAAAAAGTGGGGTGATGTGCTCCAATATAAAATATTATTAAACCAGAAAATAATATATTAATCTAAAGACTTTTTGCTAAATGTTTTGCGTATTTTTTTGATTAATTAATAATTAATTAATTAATAATTAATTAATTTGTAAGGGTTGCCTTACATTACGCCGACGACAATTCGCCGACGACTATTTCGCCAATGACTTTTACGCCGATGATCGTTTCACCCCCGGACTATTAGGCCGATGCGACGTTTCGCCGACGCAGTTGCAAAAAATGTTTCTAATTACATAAATATAAATTTAAAACAAGAATTTTGGACTAAATTCGTAAATTATATGATTTTCGTTAAAAAACATATATTTTTGTTTATTTTAAAAGTATTGCACAATAAAATCAAAGTATTTGATTTTTGATCAAATCGCGATTGATAACAAAATTATGTTCCTCATATAAACAATTGTTTTTCTTTGTTTTAAAAAAGTTTAAATAAAAAATGATTAATATGAAATTGCTAAACAAGCGTTTAATATTATTTTCGAAAATATTATTTAAATTGATTCTGATTTCATGCTTTTTCTTCACAGCGACATTTCACCGACGCATTTTGAAAAAAAGGTATCTAGATATTTTATATATAAAAAAAACACGACTGATTTGATTGATTGATTGAAAAGAAAAAAAGTAAATAATTATTCTTAAAAACCTTTCTTTTTGTTTTTATAATTTTTTAAATATTAAAACAAATTAAAACAAATTTTTATCAATAATTCTATCGCCGTGAGAAATTGGTTTTTACAAAGAAGTTTGACTGTTTGCTGAAGAAAAAAAAACAAAACTAATCATTCTTTAAGATGGGTACTTTATTAATAGGATGTTCGTTCGTTTAATGCATATGTATTTTTTGTTTGTTATTTGAAATAAAATATTTCAATTTTGTCTACTTAATAATCACATCAAACACATTTAAAAATACATATAAAAGTTTTCGGATCTTGTTTTCGTTTTATGACTGAAGCTTTAGGCGTGCTTAAAAATTCAAGATGTTTTAAACAGTTTTTTTATTAATCAAAATTTGCAAGGCAATCAGTTCAGCAAAGTAAAGTATTTAAAAAATTATATTTTATTATATCTTATTCTACTTTAATATCAAAAATAAATACAATGTAATTAAATTTCATTTTTTCCATTTCAATTATTTGTAAGTAAAGGGTGGAATTGCAATTGTAAAGTCCAGTTTATTAAAAATGCCGGTAGCGAAATGGGCAGGGAGAGAATTCTCCAAGGTTTGATAATATTTGCGTTTATAAAAACTTCCGGGAGCGAATTGTCCTGGGAGCCAATTGTCCCGGGAGCGAATTGTCCCTAATGAAGTCGGTTTGATAAGATTTGCGTTTATAAAAACTCCCGGGAGCGAATTGTCCTGGGAGCGAATTGTCCCTAATGAAATTGGTTTGATAAGATTTGCTTTTATAAAAACTCCCGGGAGCGAATTGTGTCCCGGGAGCGAATTGTCTGGGAGCGAATTGGCGGGAGCGAATTGTCCCCAATTCAAATTACACTACATTTGTGCTCTGCTATGTTTTACTGCCACTTTTGCGCCCATAATTCTAAACGGTGAAGATCATTTTGTAACAAACAATTGGTTTCATTATGTTAGCGAACCTGAAACAATTTACAATTTGCACGACACGTTTTTTATTTCAGCAGTTAACTCATTTACGAATTAATAAAAACAAAAGAGGCCCAAGAACAGAGGCTCGTGGCATTTCTAAAATAACGTTAGCAAACGATGAGTGATAGTCACCTAGTATTACGCGTTGTTGACAATTCTGCAGAAATGCGCCTATCCAGCTTAACAAATCACCATTTATACCGTACGCTTACAGTTTTTTTAGAAGTTTAGTATGGCAGACTAAGTCAAAGGCTTTACTAAAATCGAAATAGCAACTTTCCATCACGTCATCCATAGTTTTAATAACATCATCAGTTCGAGACAAAATACAATTCTAAAACACCACCCTAATTAATATTTCAATTTTATATGGATTAGAAAACCAGTCTTTTGGGTTTACTACTCAAAAACATATTACAAAAAAACCGTGAAAACTTACCAACACCAATTTGATATAAAACAATGATGGGCTAAACATTTACATTGTTTTATATTGTAACGGTCGTTTAAAATTTGGGGTATAACCATAAATGGGCAAACAAGAAACTTCAGGGTTTAGACTCTCAAAATCTCTAAAATGCCGAAACCATAAAAATTGGGGTTAGAGCTGGAGGGTATTTAATATAAGAAACTTTTAAAATTAAGAAGGAATCCATTTGCATTAAATCGCCGAAAATAGATTTAAGGTATATTCTGCGGCTTGTTGATTTTCAATAAAATTTTTTTTCCGCAAAAATCTAGGAGGTTATTTCCCCAAAACAACAGTGCCCCTAATTTTTTACAAGAGTTTGTTAACTAAAATGCTCTTGGCCAGCCCAGTGAAACCAGGGTTGACCTAGGTTGCTAAGTCAACCTAGGTCATGCCTAGAGTAGTGTTGTTACAGTACCCAAATTTTCTTCCAGTATCAGTACCAGTACTATGCTGGTTGTCCAAAAAAGCTTCAATACAGTACCAGTAAAAGTATTGTCCTCAATTTAATTGCAGTACAGTACAAGTACTATCCTTATCTCAATTTTTATTTCGAGACAGTAACTCGGTTTTACTCAACTGTTTTCACTGGACAGCTTTTTTAAGCTTAGGCCTATGCGTTCCTAAGCCTAAGCGAAGTCTTAAAAACAACCTAAGTTTTAACAAATAGCTGCGCGAAGAAAATTTAGGTTGTTTTTTAGGCTTTGCTGAGGTTTAGTAATGCGTAAGATTAACCTTAAAAAAAGCTGTCGATTAAAAAAAGTCAAATAAAACCCAGTTAGCCATGTATTACGTAGGATATTTCTTTTTGCAAAAATTAGCATATTGCTAACGTACAGTTTTAACCATTTGAATTTGCTCTATCCCTGGGCACTATTCGCGCACAAAAAATATGCCTGACGGAAGTAGGAGATAGGTAGAGATTTGTCATACAAAAATACCATCATCGTGAAACAAATGTTTCACCTTTGTCATACAAAGGTTTCACAGTTGTAACGAAGGAAAAGGCCATTACGCCAACGGGTTAAAGTAGAACAGCACAGTTAGGTTTTGACGGCAAATCTTTTCTAATTAAACTTTATAAAAATGGAGTTTTACCTGCTGATTTAATTTCTAACATACACTTTAAAAAAAATCTTTGTCATTCATTATCATCAATAGTGATACTAATAAAACACATTTCAAAAATACAATAAAATACAATAGTAAAATAAATTTATTTGTTATTTTTGATTTATCTTACGTTGAATAATGTACACTTTTTCAACGAAAAAACTATTTACATAAGCTCAATTAATAAAAAAACATTTTTTCTACATAAAAATATGTAGTACCTACGCAAGACTCGAACCTACGACCTTTTGAGTCAGAGTTTAACCTTCTAACCACTTCACCATTTTCCAGCGTCAGAGTCAGAGTTTGTCATTTTCCAGCGTCGACTCATAAAATTGAAATTAAAATTTAAAAGTTTGATCCACACAGTTTTTAAGAAAATTTGGGAAATAGTTAGTTATAAGTTTGAAAAATACTTTGGATTATATCTATTTAAAAATCTAATTCAGGTTTTTTTCATTAGAATTATTCTAAAAAATATCGATTTTTTTTATTTTGATTTTGGTTAAGTTGATTTTTAGGTTCCGCTTAGGTTTAGGAAAAAATTTTTTGTCTTTAATCAGGAAGTAACTTTTTCAAATGATATGCAGAATTTTTTTTCTGGCGCAGCCAAAATTTTCTTCAAGTTCTAACTTTTTTCATATGTTGCTTCATCAGGAAGTAACTTTTTCAAATGATATGCAGAATTTTTTTTCTGGCGCAGCCAAAATTTTCTTCAAGTTCTAACTTTTTTCATATGTTGCTTAATATTTTAAACGGTTAATAAATTGAATTTAATCTTTCTGCTTAGGCTTGCTTAGGGTTTACATTTCAGCTTTATACGATCAAAATTCTTACTTTAAGTGAAATATTCAAAAGGTTTTTTTAGTAGACAATAGCAAAAGTTTTAAAGATAATCTGCGACTTGTAATACTTTTTTCCAAAAAATTAAAAAAAGAGTGTTTAAATTCAAAACTTCATTAAAAATAACCCAATGAGTTTTGCATAAATTTCCAGGTAAAAATTTTTACTCGCAAAACCTTGTGCAAACAGCATACAAAATGTCGTTTTGTGTTTCAAGGACCAGTTTTTATATTTTATTTCTGTGGTTGTGACACCAAAATTGGCAAAAAATTTAAACGTTTCAATTGATACTCAATTATTTGAGCTATGCCTTGATGTCCCAACAAATTTTCGGCTCTTTAAGCAAAATATAGCCGCTTAAAATTTGAGAATTTTTACAAGTGCACACAATTTTTGTACATATCCTACTTTTTTCCGCATTATTTTTATTTTCAATTTCCAAATCGTTTTTTCGCGCTGCGACTTTTTGTACAAGAGTGCTAAGGCAATAGCATTATTGAATTAAATAGTGTTTTAAATAATGTAAATTCATATACTTGTTTTAGGCATCATAAATATAGTTAAAAAAATTATATTTTATTTTATTAATATTACATTAACATTTTTTATTATCTGAATTGTTTATATCTTTGTGTTATATATAGTAAATTTACTTGTTTTAGGTAATTTAAATACTGGTAAAAAACTTTTATCTGTTTATTATTTTATAAAAAGATTTTTAATTCTTTTAATTCTTTTAATTCCTTTAATTCTTTTTATTTATCTAAGAAATTGTTTTGGGTAGTTTTAAATTTTACTTTTTTTTATTTATTTCAGATTTTAGACCTAATGATCCAACAACGGGCACATCAGAAAGGATGCGGACCGGAAAGCGTGGCGCAGACTTCGATTGTGAGGAACATGCGGTAAGTAATTTTATACTAATAAATTCTGTATTTTTCTGCTATAGTAAGTGAGTAAGTAAGTGAGTAATTAACAAAATATTTTTCTAAAAACCAAGGTTTAATAATTTCTAAAAAAATTAATTTATTAATTATAAAAATTAAATATCGTTTTGGGCAAAAATTTTTTTGGGATAAAGCATATCGTTTCTCTAATACACAGGGTAAAAACAACAGGTTTGGATGAGTTTCTGACTGCTTGTTTATACCTTTTGGAATTAAGATTCGCATCGAAGATCAGGAGCGAAATGTGATTTTTAAATCACTTATAATTTTTTATTCTATTTTTTATTTTAAATTTAATTTTAATATTGCCCTAATTAACTAATTGTTTGTTCTTTTTTAAAAAATTTTTTAAATAATTAAATAATTTATTTAATTTCAAATTTAGCTTTGAGAACAAAAGTAGTTTATATTATACACACAATGCTGTTGTTTGTTCTCTCAAACTTCTCTAGTCTCAATTTTAATTTAACTTAATATTTGTTGTTTTTTAAAAAAAAATTTTAAAAAAAATTCTTAAAAAATTGTTTAATTTTATTTAAGTAGGACATGCAATTAGTTATTACTTTTTTATTAATATTAATTTTATAATAATTAATTACGTTAATTTTATAAATCTACAACTTAATATAATTGGTTTACTTAAAAGCTAAGGGTTCTTTTTATTTTAAAAATTTTTTTTTCCTTTTTTATTAGAAATAAAAGTTTGTTTTAACAAGCTTATAATAGTCATTTCTTAAACTCGAATGCCATCAGGAAGCGTTACTACTTAAACACTTAATGTTGTTCGATTAATGCCAGCGGTTCATGTCAAATCCATTTCAAATCGATTTCCAAAGACTCAAAATGGCTAAAATAAAACGAAAAACCAAGGGCTAGTATTCTGACGCGCGTTAAAACCATCTTGGTATAGCTTTTTTACGTGCTTAAGAATGCGAGTGAATGTCAATTTTACCCAGATTAAAGTCCGGATAAATTTGTTTTATTATTTTAAAAATAAAAATTTACCCAACTCAAGAGGTGGATAAATATTTTCTTCCGTAGGATTAATTTAATAAAAAATAAAATACGCGCATTAACTAAAGGTGCGGTATATACTAAATCATGGTGTTTTTTTCGCTTGGTATTTGGTCTCAATCGATACGTCAGGTTTCACTGATTAAAAAATTGTCTTACAAAAAAAATAAAAAAATAAATTTTCAGCGGCTGTAAAGATATTAGCAAGAAAATCGCTTGGTTATTCCATTCATATTTTTCCGCCAAACAACAGTAAATATGTACGCCGATAAGCAATTAAAAAACAAATGACAGGCACACGTGTCAATATTAAACAGAACTCAAAATACGTCAAATCGTTTATTAGCATTACATCGTTTATTAGAATAAAGCATTACAACTGCAATGTATCAATTAAAAAAACACATAAATTGTAGTCTATACAAAAATGATGCGGACTGGCGAAAAAAATTGAACTTTGAAATGTCATATATCCATAAAGGAGGTTAGAATATGTGCGAGACATATATGGGAGCATAGCTCCTGGCCATGTTTGAAAAGGTTAGGAAAACATGTTTTTCAATAACGTCATCACTACAGCGGATGCGATGAAAAAAATCTGATTAAAGTGTGTACGATATTGATCATATTGTTATATATTTAATGTCCGTCAATTTTTATTCCTTATTTTTGACCTAAAAATTTTTTTTGGGGTTGACTCCATGGAGGCTAGGGGGGGGCAAACACAAATGCCAAAATTTTTTCAAATTTTTTTTTCAAAACCATCAAAAATGTAAAATTTATCACATATGACAAATTTTGATATATCGTTTGTGTAAAAAACCTAATATTAAGCTTATAATAAGCTGTCAAAAATGACAAATTTGAAATTTGGAATGCATTCCAAGCCCGTATGCTGGCAGCATCAAACCTTTAAATTAAAAACTTTTTCAAAAACATAAGCCTTACTTTAAGTTTACTTTTT
>JASAMX010002629.1:0-10236 GCA_030248175.1 Microlaimidae sp. YZB2_3 | reverse complement strand
AATTGAAATTGGTTAAGTTCAGCATGTCTTAAAAAAACCTATATTTTAGCATTTTTTGAATTTTTAAAACTGTTAAAAATATTTGGCCAAAAATATTTAAAAATTTTGGGGCTCTAATTTTTTTTGCAAAAATGATTAAAATCGAAAACAATAAGGGCTGACTCTGTACAGCACTTTTAAATAAAATTTTGACCGCTATTTTTACATTACTTTACTTACATTAACCCTTTGGGATTTTTCGTCCAAAACCGCTGGAAATCCGCAGAAGGGATTCCACGTCAGTTCTGCAGTGTTAACCTCCGCGTCCCGAAGGCGATCAGGGCCGTTGGAACGCGGAGTTAACACTGGGCAGTGATGGCGCTAAAGGCATTCCGCGGATTTTCGGCGGAAAAAATCCAAAGGGTTAAAAATCACAAATTACTTTTACTTTAATTATATTTAAGTTTTCAAAATTGCTTTTATGTTACTTACGTATTTAAAAATCAATATTATTTTCATCCATAGGTAAAGATCACTAAAACATTTTAATTTGTACATCAACATCACCTGAAATGAACATGTTTTTGAAATTTACTGTTGTGTTACTTATTGAAAAACGGCAATTTTTATTATTATTTTTGTCAATAATCAACACCAAATAATTTAGGTTTGTTCTAAAACTGATCCTTATTTCATAAATGTTCACAATAAAGTTTAAGAATCTTCTACATCTACTCTGCGTATGCAGTTGTTTTCAAAAGACGGAGCTATTCGGTAATGTTACAAACATAGTTTTTTTTTGTAGACATCGTAAGTAGGGCATGGGTTGCATGCAGTGGTGATATGCGAAGAATTTCGCAGATTTCGGCATATGCTACTTACAGCTTAATGCCGAAATATGAATGTACCAGTTTTTGTTTTGATCATAATCCTTAAACATATTGATAAAACTATAATAACATATTAGTGAAAGGACTAAAACTAAAATATTTTGTGTAATGCCGTAATTTGTCAATTTTGCAGGCAATTGTACATACATACATCGAAATCAAAATTATATGGAGTCAAAATTCCTAACAACTTAACTTGGCTCAGATACTTAAGATTTTGATTTTTATTTATTTATTTTAGCTGAGAATAAAAATTTACCACCTGGTGAACGTTTATGAAACTGTTTGAAAAACTGTTTAATATTTTCAAATAAAAAAAATTATTTTTTACGTTTCACTTTTTTTTGTAAACCTTTAATTTAGTTTTTTTGTATCTTGTAAAAACGAAAAATTGTGAAAATAAAAACAATATTTACTTTCAAATTTATCGCTTATTTGTGGAAAAACTGGGAAAATTTAAGTATATCAATTCTGTTAAACGATTTTGAAATTTTTACTAGATTGGGCCATGATTTCTGGTTTATTCCACGCTGTAGAAATTGCCCCTCAATTCATAAACAACAGCGTTTATCAATATTTGTTTAAAGAGACGGTATAATGTTCATAGACGGGCTTTGGGATTTGGTTAAACATATGAAGTTTCGACGCAATTTTGATAATCAAAACGCAAGAGACACTAAAAATTAAGAAATATTAAAGCTCAAGAACATTCATCTAAACTTAAAGCTATGCAAAGCTATTAAAACTATGCATTAAAAATGACAAAAGACTATCCCGGACATAACACAATACACAATATACAATACACTACACAGTGTAGCTCTAATGGGCGCAAGATATCGAAAGCCTGAAATCAAAAACTAGCTTTTGAGTAATTTTTTCCTGCCATAAATGTTTTTTGCTATAACCAGTAATCAAAACAAATGAAAAATATAATTTTTGCAAAATTGTTTAAAATGTTGTTATAACCCATTATTTTGTCAAAAAAATGAACAAAAACCAAATTACAAAAAAAAATTTGAACCAAAAAATGCTGTACAGAAAAAATATGCACTTTTTTGCAACCAAAATTTATATAATTAATTTCAAACCGGGTTTATTCGGACTGGATCCGTTTGGTTTCGGCAGGAAAACTCTGGGATGGGTCTATCGTTTGGACTGCGTCTAAAATTTCAAACCGGATTTATTTGGACTGGATCCGTTTGGTTTCGGCAGGAAAACTCTGGGATGGGTCTATCGTTTAGACTGCGTCTAAAATTTAATATTGTCAATTTTCAGCATGATCTAATTAATTTTCAAGCAAACTTTATAAACGGTGTTATAAAATATCGGAACAAGCCTCTTTGAGAGTCCGTCTGCTGTGGTGGAAAAACGCTAAGCCCGGTCGACTTTTAAGACCGCGTCCAACATTTAATATTGTGAACAGCATGTTTTATTCAATTTTTTTATCAAATTTTCGTTTAAAAAATTTTTTTTTTGTTTATTTAAAAAAAGAAATACATACAGTATCATAGGTGGGCAGCCTCCCGGATTTTTTTTTTTTGGGGGGGGTATACCTGACTCCGAAATTTGGGGGAGGGGTGTACCAAAAACATTTTTTAGGGTATACCTCAAATACCCCATTTTTAGCGTTTTTAGTACTTGGACCCCCCAAATTTTAGGGGGGGGCGGTGTCCGGGGTACCCCCAAATTTTAGGGGGGGGGGAGTTTCGGCTATATTTGTTCGGGATTTTTTCAATTTTTTGCTTGTCAAACACATAAGTACGATAACTTTTAAGTATCAAATTACTATTTTTAGAGGTAAACGCGGGAAAAAGCAAAAAAATACAAAATAAAAACAACTATTCATAAATTTTGTTATGAAATTGAATGTTTGGTGATATCTAAGTTAGTTCACACAAAATATTGAAATGGCTTCAAAAAATGGACCAAATCCACGGTTTTAAAGACAAAACAAGGGACCCTGTCCAAGTGGACCATAAAATTTTTTTATAAATATCAGTGAAGATGATTTAATATTCACTCATCATAATGCAGAGTTATAGCAAGACAGTTCCGCTAAAAGAATTTTTTTAATTTTAAATTTTTATCCTAGTGCACATTAGAAATTTAAGTTGTAAAACGATTGTTTTGTTTTGAAATACAAATGTCCAAAAATGTCAGCATCAGCGAGTACGAAATTTTCGATTCCAAGATAAAATTTATATTTTGATGTTTGGAATTAAGATAGTTCAAACATAAAACCTTAAATGGTTTTAGTTAAACAAACCAGTGTAGACATATTTAATTAATGCACTAAAAATTTTTAAGAGTCATGTTCTGTAAGTCATGAATTTTTTGGACCTATTTGACATGCAAAAAATCGATTATGAGCATTTGGGCTCAAATCGATATATTTTTTAATTCAGATCTTGGGTGTATCAATGAGCCGAGTCTTAGTCCAATTTAAGCTTGTTAGTCAGGTGGGGCACCCCCCTAAATTTGGCCATGTCAGAAAATTTTGGGATTTTTTAGCACTACAAATCGTTTTTTTAAATCATAAATAATATGATGGTGTTACACCACTAGTTGATTTTAATTGTCAATATATATGCAAAATTACCCAAAATTTTCAAAATTTTATTTTTATAATTTTCCAAAAATTTTGGGGTGAATTCACCAATTTTTTTATAAAATGCGAAAAAGTGAAATGTTCTCTGCTGTAGGAAAGCGATTTAAACACCAACCCAAATTTGGAGTGCAGAGCTGTCCTTTATACACAATTTAGCCCTAAATATTGGTAGCCTTGTGTCAAAATTTCTTTAAAAAAAAGTACCCTTTTTGAGATTTTCTATTTTGAATAATCTTCATTTTTACCAAAAAAACGTCCAAAATTTATAAAAATGTTTCTTCACTCCAAAGATTTTATTTTTGGTGCAAAAATTAATGGAAATCGACCGCTAATGCGAAAAATTAAAGTTGCATTTATAATGGGCCCAGTTTTACGGTTTTTTTAATTTTTTATTATTAGCAAAATGTGACATTTTCAAGAATACATGAAAATTAATTAATAAAGAAAAAAAGAATGAGAAATGAAGAACAAATAATACGGGCTATGTGTGGATCCAACCTAAATGCATACGTATGCATATGTTTATATGCATACGTATGCATATGTTATGCATACGGATGCATATTTTTTTTTAGTTATATGCATACGTATGCATATTACTTGCAAAATATGCATACGTATGCATATTTTTTTAAAAAACAAAAAAAAAATTTTTTTAATTTCCAAAATATGCATACGTATGCATATTTTGCAACTTATATGCATATGTATGCATTTTTCCGGAAAGTATATGCATACGTATGCATAAAAGTTAGAAAAAAATGCATACGTATGCATATACTTTGCAGAAAAATGCATACGTATGCATATAACTAAAAAAAATATGCATACGTATGCATATGAATTTATGCATACGTATGCATAACATATGCATACGTATGCATATAAACATATGCATACGTATGCATTTAGGTTGGATCCACACATAGCCCGTATAATTTGTTCTTCATTTCTCATTCTTCTTTTCTTTATTAATTAATTTTTATGTATTCTTGACATTTTTTAAATTTTGAATTTTTTGACAGGGCTGTTTTAGTAACAAAATTGTGCACCGGTTTCAAATATAACACTAATTTTACGTAATTTTAAAGTTCAAAATGATAAATTTGACTTTTTTTATCATTTGAGACTTTTTTGACCAAACTTTCAATTTCTCCCAGAAACTATCAAAAATCACCCCAGAAGCATCATAATATGTGCACCACAACAACACATTTCTTTCCAATCGCCGAATTGTCCTTTTTATAATTTCTAGCCACAGGTATTATTGCTCGTTTGCAAAAAAATCAAAAAAAAAATCCGTTTTGATGACAGACCATTCCAAGCGATTTTAATATTTTATCAAAACCGTAATATTTTTCAAACACATTTTTTGTACCAAAGATCTTATTTGTTGTTGGTTGTGTGGTGTAAAAACGAACTGAAAACAATTGATAATGTCTTATATGGAAAATTAAAGTTTTATTTGTGGCCCTAGTTTTCAGGTTTTTTTAAATTTTTTATTATTAGCAATATGTGACACTTCACAAATTTTTAATTTTTCACAATCAATAGATGTTTTAGTGACAAAATTTTGCACCGGTTTGAAATATAACACTCGTTTTACGGAACTTTGAATTTCAAAGTGATAATAAAACAATAATATTGATAAAAACATTTGAAACCGCTCAAAAACTTGTCCATTATACAAAAATTACATTCTAATATATTGGCAACAACTAACAATATATTGTTGTATTGCAAAATAAATAGACTAAAATTTAAATGGAAACTATTTTATCACCATTAAACTTAATCAGTTAACTCAATCATGCCATCATTTGCAACATTGTCCAGAAATAAATCTTCTTGGGATCTAATTGTTTCCATAAATTCATCTTTATCCACACAGATTTCCTTGTTAGACACCATTTCTTCATTAGTTTCAATTGCAGCACTTTTGTTTGCTATTTCTTGAGTACCACTAGGAACTGTTTTTGACTCTATTTTAGATTAGTATTGACCAAAAAAAGATGCTATTTATACTCTTTGCTGTTAAAACGATACTGACCATTATTTAATTTAGCAACTTTCGTTTCTTTCTCCACCTGTGCAGGATCAAATTTGTGTCCAGTGTTTTGTGTTTGATTAAATTTGCCAATTAAAAAATCTTTTTGCTCAACAGTGAAAGGGACACAAGGCTTCCTTTCAATTAGTGCAAATCCCTCAGGAAGTTCAATAGCTTCGCTACTTTCTGTGTCAAGACTGTCACAAACGGGCTGAAATGAGTACAAAACAGACTTTAGTGATGGCGGTCCCCCTTTAATGTTTCCTTATATCTTTTCAATGCAAAATCCTGCATGGTCTCTAGTTGAGGCTTCATTACATGTTTTCCTATTTCTAAATGGTTAAGCAAACTTTTGTGTTGTCTGTACATTTGAACACATCTTTCCACAGGGCACACATTTTTTTAAAAGTGTTTTCTGAAGAATTGATCTTTTTAGGGTTTATCAAAACTCCTTCATCACCTTCTTTTTCTTTGTCTTAAAGAGAACTTACTGGTTTCCATAGTCTAGGGTTCATGTTTAAGGGTTCATTGTGAAGTGATTCATCATAGCAGTCATGCTCTTTAAACCTATGTTGACTCTCCTTTCCCAACCAATATCTCTGTGGTATTAACTTTTCATAACCGATTTTCTCAAAGGCACCATGCTCTTATTTGTGAGTCTTGTGTGAAATGAAAATCAAAATATTTAGACACACCAGGAATAGACGCCTTTTTTTGCATTGAACGTCTTGGATGAAAGTATGTTGAATCCACTCACACTGTACCAGCATACAATGAAAGACCTTGAACTGCCATTCTATATGAAGATGCTGCCTTAAATTCAGAAGCAGTGGTGCCGTCATTTGCCTCATCAACATATAGATTCATTTTCCTTTTTATGTGGGCAGCCAAACGACCACATGGACCTTTGCCTGACTGGGGTTTGTTGTAGGTCCAATCCACAACTCTAATTCCAGATATTTCCATACTTGGAACAGTGGCAATCATTTGAGAGAAGTGATAACACCCGGCATTATCACTCTTCATTATTACTTCTGTAATTTCTGGTTTTTCTAATTTCATCTGTTGCAGGGTATGGTACAGGATCGCAGAAACTTCTTCTGAACCCTGCAGGACTTGATCAAATACATGGGCAAACTTTCTTGTCGTGTATGGCACCTCACTGTTTTCACGATAAAAACACACAGTTTGTTCCCAAGGTAAACCCCTCTTAGCGAACCACACTTTTTGGCTCTCCCGATTTTTTTTGGCCGAAAATTTCATCCTCCAGTCCACCCAACAAAGAATCTGATGTGGCTCAAGGTGTTTCATAAACATTTCCCATTCATGTTTTAGAGTGTCTTGATACACTGACTGCAGTATGTGGTACTTCCACGCATGCACTGCTGGTATACTTTGGTCCATGTTGTGATGGGCAATTGTCTGTTGTATATATACAACTGGCATTATATCATTGTCTATTGTATATATACAACTACAAAATATATCTTCTGAAAAATTGGCATTGTGCACAGAATCTTCTATTGTCTTGAAAACTTTTTTATTATTTTTGCACATCTCACAGAAAGATGTGTGCTGATGCTCGTCATTTAGGGCATTTTGGCAGAAATCATGAAAACTTGAGTCATTTGAGTCTGATAATCCATAAGTCATACAGTAATCAGGAACCTTTGAGCATTGTTTAACATGCAGTTTGTAGCTAGTTTTAAAATACATTTGATATGTTGAAAGATCCTGTTGTGTTTTGTCATGCCATGTTTTTGTAACTTGACTAAAGTTGTGAAGTTGTGTCACTATATTTTTTAGTTTTTCAAAAGCTTCTTCGCCTGAAACCATAAAATATTCTAATCCCTGCAATGATTTCCCTACATCTGCTACACACACTTTGGGTATACATAATAAGAATGACCTGCTCATTTCAAGATCTTCCAGTTCCCCATGTTCTTTTAAATAAGACAGATACAGATCAATAACCTTTTCATCATGCTGCATCCTTATCACTGGTTCTATGTTAATTTTCTGACCACTGCTCAAAGTTGTTGTTTTGTGACCAAACGGAAACATTGTTGTTATTATTTCAGGACTAGTGATGAAAGCGTGGGGTGTTTTTCTGGTTTTACCAGTTACGTTGGATTCGTTAGTGGTGTTAGGTGGGTTGTTGTGTTTTTTTTTGTGGTTTTGTTTGGTTGTGTTTTTGTTTTTTTTGTGGTTTTTTTTTTTTTTTTGTTGGTTTTGTTTTTGTGTTTTTTTCTTTTGTTTTGTTTTTTTTGCTGTTTTTTTGGTTGTTGTTGTGTTGTTTTGTGTTTTTTTTGTTTTGTGTTTTGTTTTTTGTTTTGTTGGTGTGGTTGTTTTGTTTTTTTGTTTTTTTTGGTTTGTTTGTTTTTTTTATTTTTTTTGGGGGTTTTGGGTGTTTTTGGGTTGTTTGTGTTTTGTTGTTTTTTGTTTGTGTTTTTTTTTTTTTTTTTTTTTGGTTTTTTTTTTTTTTTTTTTTTTTTGTGTTTTTTTGGTTTTTTTTTTTTTTTTGGTTTTTTTTTTTTTTTTTTTTTTTTTTTTTTTTTTTTTGTTTTTTTTTTTTTTTTTTTTTTTTTTTTTTTTTGTGTTTTGTGTTTTTTTGTTTTGGTTTGTTTTTTTTTTTTTGTTTTTTTTTTTTTTTTTTTTTTTTTTTTTTTTTTTTTTTTTTTGTTTTTTTTTTTTTTTTTTTTTTTTTTTTTTTTTTGTTTTTTTTTTTTTTTGTTTTTTTTGTTTTTTTTTTTTTTTTTTTTTTTTTTTTTTTTTTTTTTTTTTTTTTTTTTTTTTTTTTTTTTTTTTTTTTTTTTTTTTTTTTTTTTTTTTTTTTTTTGTTTAATATGATGAAAAGGTTATTGATCTGTATCTGTTCTTATTTAAAAGAACATGGGGAACTGGAAGATCTTGAAATGCAGCAGTCATTTCTTATTATGTATACCCAAAGTGTGTGTAGCAAATGTACAGGAAATCATTGCAGGATTAAAATATTTTATGGTTTAGGCGAAGAAGCTTTTTGAAAAACTAAAAAATATAGTGACACAACTTCACAACTTTAGTCAAGTTACAAAAACATGGCATGACAAAACACAACAGGATCTTTCAACATATTAAATGTATTTTTATGAAACTAGCTACAAACTGCATGTTAAACAATGCTCAAAGGTTCCTAAATTTATACTGTATGACTTTTATGGATTATAGAAAACTCAAATGACTAAAGTTTTCATAATTTCATGCCAAGAAATGCCCTAAATGAACGAGCATCCAGCACACATCTTTCTGTGAGATGTGCAAAAAAAGTGATAAAAAAGTTTTTTTAAGACAATAGAAGATTCTGTTTACACAATGCCAATTTTTCAGAAGATATATTTTGTAGTTGTATATATACAATAGACAATGATATAATGCCAGTTGTATATATACAACAGACAATTGCCAATCACGACATGGACCAAAATATAACAGCAGCACATGCATGGAAGTACCACATACTGCGGTCAGTGTATCAAGAAAACACCTGGGAAATGTTTATGAAACAGCTTGAGCCACATCAGATTCTTTGTTGGGTGGACTGTGGAGGATGAAATTTTAGGCCAGAAAAAAATCGGGAGAAGCAAAAAGTGTGGTTTCGCTAAGAGGGGTTTACCCTTGGGAACAAACTGTGTGTTTTTATCGTGAAAACAGTGAGGTGCCATACACGACAAGAAAGTTTGCCGATGTTATTTGATCAAGTCCTGCAGGGTTCAGAAGAACTTTATGCGATCCTGTCCCCATGCCTGCAGACAGATGGAATTAGAAAAACCAGAAATTACAGAAGTAATAATGAAGAGTGATAATGCCGGGTGTAGTACACTTCTCTCAAATGATTGCCACTGTTCCAAGTATGTGAAAATATCTGGAATTAGAGTTGTGGATTGGACCTACAACAAACCCCAGTCAGGCGAAGGTCCACGTGGTCGTTTGGCTGCCCAGCATCTAAAAAGGAAAATGAATCTATATGTTGATGAGGCAAATGACGGCACCACTGCTTCTGAATTTAAGGCAGCATCTTCGTATAGAATGGCAGTTCGAGGTCTTTCATTGTATGCTGGTACAGTGTTAAGATGGATTCAACATCCTTACCAGCAGAGACGTTCAATGCAAAAAAAGGCGTCTATTCCTGATATGTCTAAATATTTTTTGATTTTCATTTCACACAAGACTCACCGAATAAGAGCATGGTGCCTTTAGGAGAAAATAGGGTTGCTGAAAAGTTAAGTCCCACAGAGATATGTTGGTTGGGAAAGGAGAATTGGGACATCATAGGTTTAAAGAGCATGACTGCTATGATGAATCACTTCACAATGAACCCTTAAACATGAAACCCTAGACTATGGAAAACCAGTAAGTTCTCTTTAAGACGAAGAAAAAGAAGGTGATGAAGGAATTTTGATAAACCCTAAAAAGATCAAATTCTTCAGAAAACACTTTTAAAAAAATGTGTGCCCTGTGGAAAAAGATGTGTTCAAATGTACAGACAACACAAAAGTATGCTTAACCATTCAGAAATTGCAGGAAAAAACGGTGTAATGAAGCCTGCAACTAAAAGACCATGCAGTATTTTGCATTGAAAAGATGTAAGTAAACATTAAAGGGAGACCGCCGTCTCATTAGAAGTCTGTTTTGTATTCGGTTCAGCCCGTTTGTGACAGTCTTGACACAGA
>JASAMX010002628.1:0-11125 GCA_030248175.1 Microlaimidae sp. YZB2_3 | reverse complement strand
ATGTACTTGGTTCAGTTACATACTATATTAGAAGAATGTTCGAATGTAAATTAATGGTGTTCTTATCCTCCAATATCATGCTCCAGACTTTTAGACATAAAATCGGAGGGAGCACCGACGCCTCGCTCTTTTATAAGTAATTAAGGACTTATTCAAGCTTGATAGATGTTTTCAATTGTTCTACCTGCATTTTAAGGCTATTTTGATCTTTTTTCCCCACGAAATTAGTGCAAAAATAGGCCGCAGCTAAGGGGTTGTGTGACGACCCAAAGTAAAAGCGAAAATAACCAGGCGCTGAAAAACTTAGACAGCCAAATTTATTGAAAAATTTGGCCGATACAGGAATTGAACCCGTAACCTCCAAAGTCGACTTGTCGCATTGTATCCCATTACACTATAGGCCGGACAGGGAAAGGGGAAAGATAATTGCCTTTTATTAACGCTTGCACTTTGGGTTTTCACGGAAGGAACACAATGTGTCACAGTTGCTTTGGAGCTGCGCAACGAAAAGTACAGTTTCGTTTGAGAATTCCCAGGAACATCACTATTGTAAATATTTATAGGTAGGTACTAAACAAGTTAAAAAAAACAGACGAAGAAATTAATTGATATTTTTTCATGTTGGTTATTTTATTTATATTATAATAATATTTGAAATTCGCTAAGTCCTGATTACGGCATATTCCCAGAAAATTTTTAATAACCCAACCAATCCGTTGCTCAAAAATGCAAAATAGCACATTAAAAAAAAGCACAGTATGACATTTTGAAAGTAAAGCGTAAATGTTATGTTAGATTAAAACATTTTAGGCTTTGTTTGAATTAATGATTTGATATTTTAGATTTTGTAAAATCGCTATTTGAATTTTTGCGGGTTAAAAGACTTCTTATTTTGTGTAATTATAGGCAAATAAAAACTAGCTGACCGCGATATTTCCAGTATTGAATCGACTATTTAACAACAAAAACCTTCACAATTTTTCACTAAAGCGGATTAATAACAAAGACTAAAAACTGTATTTTAATAATTATTTATCAAATTATTTAATTTGCAACCTAAATGCAAATTTTTTAAGGGCTAAATTTGGTTAATTTTTGTATATTTTGTAAAAAGGTGGAATTAAAAAAAATTCTGCGTTCTTATTTGTTTTGTTTTTTTTTTAAACGTCATTACCGCACAATTTTAATTGGTCTCTTCATGTCTGCATTCTATTTTTCAGCGTCAGCCAGATATAATTCAAACCACAATAAAAAGCTACAGTAATTTATTAGTTCAAAACAAGAGACAAGACTACAATTTTCTACCACTTCATGTGAAAATAATAAAAGATAAGCTGACCTATCATGACTCTGGATAAAGCCATTAGTGGCGGGAACAGTATCACGAGAAACCATTGTATCACAGACATCTGACTGGCGGACAGACCGACAATTATTGTCGCCAGCATAGCCGCTCTCGAGCTGTGTCCTAATTTGAAAATTTTAATATTTATACTCAAAAATTTAATATTCTAATAATACAAACGTATTTACAGAAACACTTAGGTATATAATCCACCTTATTCCGTTAAAGCTAATTTTGTTGTGTGGAATGTTTTTGTGGCGCGATAAGATTAAAATATTTTTCTGCAACAATAAGCGCACCTTACACTTCGCGAATAAATTGTCACACGTATAACCTGTAATTTGGGCCGATTATTGAAATACATATTCATAAGGTAATTGACTTAAATTCAGCCAGCGTTAATTTCGGCCACGGCTTGTTATTTTTGCCATGTGCAAAGTTATGAACTGAATTGCGTATGGCTGGATATAGATGCAGGCCTGTGCACTGCCCCCCCCCCGGTTTAAACGGGGGGGGGCAATTCCAAAACGGGGGGGGGGGCCCGGGGGGCAACATTTTTGAAACTTGGAAGGGTGATAAAACGGGAGGGCAAGCAGGGGGGAAAGAAAGAAAAAGAGAAAAAAAAGGAGAAAAAAGAGAAAAAAGAAGGGAAAAGAGAAAAAAGGGACAAAAAAAGCGAAAATAAGGTAAAAATAGGTCTGAAATGGCTTAAAATACATTGAAATAGGCTAAAAACTGCAAAAAATTGCGATGATGGCGTCATCATAGGTTTTCTGTTTTTCTTGGTTTGGGGGGGTGGGGGGGGTGTTTTTGTTGTTTGTTTTTGTTTGGGTTGGGTTTTGGGTTTGGTTTTGGCGCCTTGCTTTTGGCTGGGGGGTCAAAAATGGCGTCATAATTATAGGCTACTTTTTCATTTCTTGACGGGGGGGGGGCAATAAAACGGGGGGGTCAAATCCTCCAATAAAACGGGGAAGGGCATTTCCAAACCGTGCACAGGTCTGTAGATGACACGACGATCTATCTAGCCGTACGCAGTTCATTTCATAATTTTGCGCATGGCAAAATAAAAATAACACGCGGTGGTCGAAATTAAGACTGGCCAAAGTTAAATCAGTTACCCTAAAACTCAAACTTTAAAATTTTAATCGCGGATATGTTTACAAAAACAATTAGACTACTCTCTGAAGATACATTCTGCTGTTTGGAACTTAACGCCGCGCTATTATAAATAAGTGGTTTTTTTCTGCAAGAGTAAAACGCACCTTTCCATGCGCACCTTTAACTACAATTCTCGTACGAATCTAACATTTTAACACTTAAAAAATTGAGCGGATTATTTATATGGGCGCGTAAAATAATTAAGTTAACAAAACAAAAAAATACGTCATAGTCATTAGTTGTTATGTATAATAACAAAAATATTACAACACAAGAGAATGTTTGACTGTAAAAAAAATTCTTCACAAAATTTAGCTGAAAAAGTAGTCTCACTTGCGCAACGTTGTGCGACTATTCTGGCAAAAATCCGCTATTTTTTGCTTGTTTTTACGCGTAGCGTTTTTTAATGCTGTGTTAGTTTTCTTGCAGTAAAAATGTGCTACTTTCTGTGCACTCAATGCTGCATTTTTGCACTGCGATTATGTTGCACAAGAAAAAAAGACGAGTTGCGCATGTGCGACTTTCCCAGGCCTGTGCACGGTCTGGAAATGCCCCCCGCTTTATTGGAGGATTTGCCCATCCCCTGCCCAAAAATGAAAAAGTACCCAAATATTATGACGCCATTTTAACCTATTGTGACACCATCATCGCCAATTTTTTGAAGTTTTTAGCCTATTTCAATGTTTTTAAGCCATTTTAGACCTATTTTTACCTTATTTTCGCTTTTTTGTCTCTTTTCCCTTTTTTTTCTTCTTTTTTTTTTTCTTTCTGCCCTGCTTGCCCCCCCCCCCCCAGTGCCTCCCCTATTTTGAAAATGCTCCTCCCCAATAAAACCCCCGGGGGGAGGCAGTGCACAGGTCTGCTTTTCTAGCAAAATTTTATTCACAGATTAAGTGAACTGTCGGACAATTTCTTGTGTTATATTTTCAATTTTTGATAATAATAATACAAAAATGTAAACTGTCAAAACACCTGAAGGAAAAGAAAAACGGTCCACAATCGGCGCTTGAACTGCCATATCGTCCACATTAGATTTTGGTCTTGGTCTTTGAACTGCGCCTTTTAACACACCCACATTGAACAAATCCAGTATTAAAGCTACAAAAAAAATTATTTTGAAAAATTAAAGCTATAATGTAAAATAAATTGAGCGGGTAAAGACTACCGGTATTTAAAAAATTCGATTGAAATTGTAAATAACTGACAAAATTAAACAAAAAAATGAATTTTGAAAAATTAAAGCTATAATGTAAAATAAATTGAGCGAGTAAAGACTACCGGTGATTTAAAAAAATCGATTAAAATTGTAAATAACTGACAAAATTATTTCGACAGAACGCAAAAAAATTTTACGTTGGAACTCGAGTTTTTTTCTATTATTTATAGATTTTGATGAAATGGGAAAATTTTTCAGGTAGGATATCACGCCAACGGTACTGCTGATTAATACAAATTTTCTAATATAAAGAGTAATGGTAGCCATAGGTGGGCAGGGGGGAGTTGGGGGGTTATACCCCCCGAAATTTCGGATATTGCTGACACCACCCCCCAAATTCGCCTCCCGGAGAAAAATTTTTAAGTGTTATAAAACGACTAAAAAAAAATTTTTCGCGCTTCGCGCGGAGAGTTAATTGTTAATTGACAATTTATCTTAGTTTTTCGATTACAAATCGATTATTCCGTTAAGTGGTCATTAAGGTGTACAGTTTAATAAAACTACTATAAACACTATTATCCTTTAATTAACGTTTTAAACACATGTTTTAAATGTGTAGGTATAAGAAACCTTAAATTCTGTAATAAGTATCATCTGGAATTAAAATTTCAAGTGTATTTTAGCGCATTAAATTAAAAATTTTCTCCCCCGGGGGGCATTTTGCCCCCCGCCCGCCCTACAAGGGGCTCCACCCCCCTTGACCCCGCTGGGGGGCTGTCGCCCCCCAGACCCCCACCCCTCATATCTGGGGGGCTGCCGCCCCACCGACCCCCCGTCAGGGTTAGTAGGGCCCCCCGACCGCCCCCCCAAAACGAAATCCTGGGCACGCCACTGCAAAAGGGGGTTCTGTCTAACCCCAAATTTTTCCTTTTGCCGACCTAAAAGAGGTGTCTAGACCCCCCTGACTACGCCCATGTATGTATATAATCTTTAATTAAATATAAGATTATGGATTAAAAAGTTTGTAATACTTGACTTTATAATCAAGACAATAATATTATTATTCTATTATTACGTAATTATTAAAAAAAAACTGATTTATAATCTAATTATAAGAATATATAAACACATTATTAATAAAAGAATTAAAAAAATACAATTTGTAAGTTGCAATAAGGTCTTATTTCAATTTTACACAGTTTTAAAGCATTTATAAGCTTGTTTTACGTTTTTTACGCGTTTTAAGCCCATTTTAAGGCAGCGCGGAAATATTGGTTACACCCCCCTTAAAATTTGGGTCTTGCCGGACACCCCCCTATAATTTGACCCCCCCTATACCCCCCAAAATCCGAGAGGCTGCCCACCTATGATGGTAGCTGTACAAATTTATTTATCGTCTGAAAAAAACGTAACGTTAGCGAGATATACTCGATTGAAAATCTTTTCAGTCTCAATAATTTTTAACGGACTTTAATTCTCGATTGAATTAAACGCGAATACTGTGATGGTTATTGATGGATAATGTTTGCATGCAGATGATGTTCTACCGCACTTTTTTTTACTTTTTTTAGAATCCAACGTAAACTTTCGCTTACCTATTAATAAATTTACCAGGAATTGTACTGATTCGTCACTGTGCATAATGGTGAGGAGGCCTATGCAAATTACAATCCAAGGCAAACCGTGCAGTGCCCACTCCATGGCCTTGATCACAGGACGCAAATGCCCTATTTATTATAAATATTTATAAACACGTCACGTATCGTTTAATAGTAAAAAGTTTTTTTTAAATTAAAATATTAAAATATATTGCCTTCTTCAAAAATCTGACCATGCGTATCTGTTGATATAATAATTAGTTCGTTGCAGGGGCGAAGCAAGGATTTCGGGGAAAGGGAGGGTTGTACTCCATACAAATTTTTCGAAAGGGGGGGGGTTGTAGAGGGTTGTACTCCAAATTTTCAAAATACCGTAAAAAAGACATTAAAGAAGGGTAAAATTTTTTGCGCTTCGCGCTAGGTGATTTTTTTTGTTGTTATTTGCATTGTTTTTTTAAGTTAAACTTGAAAAATTTCCGGTTTAAAAAAAGGTATAACATTTAAAATCGTGCGATAGCACGAAAAAATTTTCTAAAATTGTCTTTGAAATTCATTAAAAACATCACTTAAACGTTTTAAAAAGGTATATAAATGTCGAGCGCTGAGCGGAGCGAAGCGCGAGGAAATTTTTTAAAATTGTTCTCTTCGGACCCTCAAATTTTTAACTCCGCCAACCCAAAAGGGGGGGGGTTGCCACCCCTACAACCCCCCTGGCTACGCCCTTGGTTCGTTGCTTTTGTACTCATACGAGGGAGTGGGATGCCTCCATAGGTGTTTTTGGTCGGGTCCGCTAGGGGAGGTCCACAGTCCACCCCCGGCTGGAAAGCCAAAATTTTTGAGGGGAAGGGGATCCAGGGGGGTCCGGACCCCTCTGGTTTTTTTTGGGGGGGGGGTCGACCCCGGGTGCGAGATTTCAAATTTAGGGGGGGTCAGGGGGTCCAATTTTTTAACAAAATTTTTTTAACTCAATAATTTAAGTGTTTTTAGGCCTAATATTGAATTTCAATATTCATCTTCATATATTAAAACAGCTTATTTTGGCCTAAAAAGCGTATTTAAACACTGTTTTTAACTAAAAACCGTGTTTTTGACAGTAAATAAAAAATATACTTCTAAATTGGTAGGGAGGGGGTAGGGGGGTGAGCCTCGCTGGGGGAGGTCCGTCAGGCCGTACCGCTCTGGAGCTTTGGGGGGGGGGAGGAGGGCCCTGGATTTTTTCTAGGGGGTTGGTCGAAATTTTTGGCTCCAGGGGGGGTGGATCCCTCTGTCCCCCCCTCCAAAAACACCTATGTATACCTCCCGGATTCAAAAGGTCATACTTAACTTTTCAAATTTGGTGAGGGGTATACGTATAGCAAAAATTTTCGAGAGGTGTATTCTTCAAACACAATTCTTCAAACAAACATTTTAGTACTAAGATGTATCAAATTTTAAGAAGGGGGTTGTCGACAGTTTCGGAATTTTTTGAAGAGATCGCCTCCTGCTCACTTATGCTTGTTGGGCTCTAAAGCGATATATACTTCCTTTGCCAATTTTTTTTTCCAGATAATACTACAATAAATAAAAATAACTGATGTTTCTAATTACATTATAGTACGCCGAAACCACTTCCCTAGGTTTAAATCATTGAAACTTTGGAAATTGGGGCCAAAGACATACATCACTTATATTTTGTACAAAACAGAGTATTTTATTCAAATCATCTTCGTCATTCTGATGCTTAATTATAAAAAAATAGGTTTATGTTATTTTAATAGTGTCAGTACAAAAAATATAAACATTTTTACACTATAATTATTAGTTGACGCAGACATAACTAACAATTACGTCGTCACTACTTTAACAGTCATTATTTAAGCTTATTTTAAGGTTAGATTAAGCCAACATAAAACTCGGTAAAAAAGTGTCATTATACCCATAGGTGGACAGCCTCCCGGATTTTTTTGGGCGTAGTATAAGGTATACCCGACCCCCGAAATTTTTTTGGGTTAAACTTCAAATACCCCATTTTTTTAATAGTGGGATACTCCGTTTTTGTACTGGGTCCGGGGTATTTCCGAATTTTAGGGGAGGTGTCCCAGCTGTCGGCTAAAATCGGGATTTTTTGGGTGGTATATAACCCTCCTCCCTGCCCACCTACGATTATACCTAATGGGCAATCGGCTGTGGCAGCAACTGCAAACCTTTCACTGAGATCCGCGTCCAGTTTTATCAACGCGTCCATCTTAAAAAAAGGAAACAAATTTTTAATATCGCAGTTACTGCGGCAAAAAAAGCCACAATCATTACAAAGTATACCCCATGCCATGACCATAGATGAACACGGTCAAAAAGCTAGGGGGATGTTTACCCGGTGACGTGCAAAATCCCCATAAAAGTAGTGTAAAATCCCCATGGCCAAATTCCCCATAAAGTAGTGCAAATTCCCCATAAAATAGTGCAAATTCTCCATAAGAATCAGAAATGCGTTTGCAAACTAAAATGTGTTAAAAAAACTAAGTTTAATTATAAAAGCATTAAAAATGTTTTAATTTTTTCCTAAGCCTAAGCAAAGCCCTAAAATCAAGCTAACTTTATCATGATAAAGTTTTGTTGTATTTTCCAAGTGTTAAAATTTTAAGGAAATACTGCAAACGCATTATATTTATGGGGAATTTACACCACTTTATGGGGAATTTGCACTGTTTCATGGGGAATTTACACCACCTTATGGGGATTTTGTAACGTTTATGGGGATTTTGGCCTATGGGGAATTTGTCCATGGGGATTTTATACGGACCCGTTTACCCCGGGTAAATGACATTTCAAAATCTAAGAGGGGGTCCTAGGGGGAGCATAGGTGTTTTTGGTCGGGTCCGCTGAGGGGGGTCCACCCCCGGGTTGAAGGCAAAAAATTTTTAGGGGGGTCCAGGGAGGTCCGGACCCCCCTGGCTTTTTAGGGGGGGTCGATTCCGGGTGCGAGATTTCAAATTTAGGGGGGGGTCAGGGGGGTCCAATTTTTTAGCAAAATTTTTTTAACTCAAAAATTTAGGTGTTTTTAGGTCTAATATTGACTTTTATGTACTAAAACAGCCTATTTAGGCCTAAAAAGTGTATTTAAACACTGTTTTTAACTTAAAAACCGTGTTTTTGACAGTAAATAAAAAAATATACTTGCAAACTGGTCGGGGTGGGGGGTGGGAGGGGGGTCCGCCTCGGTGCGGGAGTGTCAGGCCGGACCGCACTCGACCTTTGGGGGGAGGGGGGGCCACTGAATTTTATCTAGGGGGGGGTCCAAAATTTTGGCTCTAGGGGGGGTGGACCCCTCTGCCATCGCCAGAAACACCTATGAGGGGGGGTCGAACCCCCCCTAGCTTTCTAGAGGGGTCGACCCGGCCCTGAATTTTTTCTAGGGGGGGGTCCAAAATTTTGGCTCTAGGGGGGGTGGACCCCTCTGCCATCGCCAAAAACACCTATGAGGGGGGGTCGAACCCCCCCTAGCTTTCTAGAGGGGTCGACCCGGGGTGGAAGATTTTGAAACCTAGAGGGGGGTCAGTCAGTTGGGGTCCAATTTCCGAAACAAAATACTTTTAAACCATTGAAGGTTTAATAATAGTTTTTTTAAAGATTATGATACATTTTTTTGAATAAAGAGCGATATTCAGGTATAAAAATGGTGTGAAAACATGAAGTTGTGTGAAAAATTCACGTTTTTGGAAGAAAATTGAGTATAAAAAAAGTACTTAAAATTTTCTCAAGAGGGAAGGGGGGGGGGGTCAGATTTCAAAATCTAGAGGGGGGTCAGGGGTAAAAAATTCGAAAATTTGGGGAGAGGGGTCCCCTGGATTTTTTTCTAGGGGGGGGCAAAATTTTTTTAGGCTGGGGGAGTGGACACCACCTTACCCCCCTTGTTTATCTATGCCCGTGACTCATTCTCTAGTTAATGAGGTGCTGTTTGAAATCTATAATAAGTCAGTCTTATTTATAGTTTTTACAAATTGTGGTTCATTTTGCCTTTGTAACGATGATATTGGTAAACAGGAAGCTGAGCGGTACAAAATCATCGATGATGAACTTAAATCAGTAAACGGTACAAAATTGCCAACCGATCGGGGTAGCTTACTCAAAAATGACGTAAAGAAAAGTTTCTTCAGTGCGGTTTAAAAAAACAAACCGCCTATTTCACTTTTTGAAATTTTGGCGGCTGTTACTTCTTTAATTAAGTGGGGATCAAAGAAAAATTTTAACGAAAGCAAAAAGATCATTACAAAATGAAAAAAAAAACAACTCAAAAAACCATTTCAAACAAATTATTTAATTTTGTAAACGCGACTGGCTATTTTTTGATTAAAAATTACGAACTTATCTGTGAAGATTTTAGATTTTAACGTAGTTGTAATGTGTTTTTTTAAAAAAATACGTACAAAAAAATAAAACGTTTACTATTGTTTTTAAGTTCAATTTCGCATAATTTAAAAAATACTCAAAAATAGATCCAAACTTGTGCACAATCCGGCAATGTCCTTTACTTTATGACGGTGCTGTTGTATGCTAATACAACAGCACATTACAATATTCACAACACAAAATACTCGTTTTTTTTTGAACCTATTATTTTGAAAAAAAAAAAAAACAATTTCAAAAATGCAAAATTTTTAAAAATCCTTTTATAAGTTTATTCCAATTTTTAAAAAAGCAATATTGGACAATGGGTGTTTAAAAGTAGCCGCGAGTGGATTTTTAAATATTTTTATAACTAAGGTCCCTAATATAGAATGTGACGAATTACTTTGCGAAAAAAATAGTGTATTGTTTGTTCTTGAAATTCGTGTTTCTATTCCAATATTGACTGATCTAAATCTTATGCTATAAAATAATATTCTTTCAGGTGCTCGTGTGCTACCATAGTTTTAAGGTAAAAAGGTGTTGGTGTTAAACAATTTATTATCACAGATAGTTTATTCGCAATTAAATAAAATACACCATAGCGATATAACATACATTAATACAAAATATGCGTTCTTATGAATTTACAGACCTGTGCACTGCCTCCCCCCCGGGGTTTAAACGGGGGGGGGGCAATTCCGAAATGGGGGGCACGGGGGCAACTTTTTTGAAATCGGGGGGGGCAAAAAATGGGGGAGGAGCAAGCAGGGAGAAAAAAAAGAGAAAAAAAGGAGAAAAAAGAGAAAAAAGAGGGGAAAAGAGAAAAAAAAGACAAAAAAAGCGAAAATAAGGTAAAAATAGATCTGAAATGGCTTAAAATACATTAAAATAGCGTAAAACCTGCAAAAAAATCGCGATGATGGCGTCATCATAGGTCAAAAATGGTGTTTTTTGGTATTTTTATTTTTTTCCGGGGGGGCAATAAAAGGGGGAGGGGCAAATCCTCCAATAAAACGGGGGGGGGGCATTTCCAGACCGTGCACAGGTCTGAATTTATGTATAAAAAAAGTCGTAACCGCAATTATAATTGATCTCTTTTTATTATTTTAAGATGTCAATTTTACGTAATTCTTAAATTAATAAAAAAATTGCAATCAAAAAACTGTGGTAACGCAAATTTTACTTAGTATTTTTTAAAGGAAGACAGTACCGTATATTACTACATGAGACCAAATTAAATTTCATTTTACACTCATTTTGTGTTGTATAATAATAATAATAATACCAGTTTTCAATTGCAAATTTATTTCCTTTACTTGCATTACAATCATTGTGTAATCCATAAGAAGATAATTTTTGACAATTAAGTCGTGATCCGCGAACCCTTCTTATTTACCGCCGGATTTTTAGTGGGTTGATAAACTAGTCACGGGACCAATGATTTTGACTTCTGGAAAAGGGTGGAAATATCTGATTTTAGAAAGGACGTAGATGTACCTAACC
>JASAMX010002627.1:0-22797 GCA_030248175.1 Microlaimidae sp. YZB2_3 | reverse complement strand
ACCCCCAAAAACAATTTTTTAGGTCAAAAGTACGGAATAAAAATTGACGGACATTTAATATATAACAATATGATCAATATCGTACACACTTCGAGCAGGAAGCAAAACAAACATTATGTGTCCGACAGTGTATTAGCGTGGCAAAAATTCGCGAAAAATCGCGAAAACCGTGCGCATTCAACGCATTATAAAAAAATTTTGAGCGAGCCGATTTCGCTCAAACTTTTAGAAAAAACTCAGAAAAGTATGTTTTAACAGCATACCAAGCGTCTTTTCTTATCTCGTACAAATAAAAAAGTCTTGTTTTTTTTTTGGAACAAAAAAGTTTTCACCGCATCGGCTGTAGTGATGACGTCATTCGAAAAACATTTTTTTCTAACCTTTTCAAAAGATAGCCGAGAGTCTGAGCTATGCTCCCATATATGTCCCGCATATATTCTAACCTTTGTTATGGATATATAACATTTTAAAGTTCAAGTTTGTGTCCCCAGTCCGCATCATTTTTGTATAGACTATTTTGTTATAACTAAATACACAAAAAAAAATAAAAAAATTATAAACCAAAAATTTGCAGCATGTTCGGTTTGCAAAAAAAAAATGTTAGGGAAAAAAAGGGAAAAAGCGCATCCTATTTGAAAAAGAGATGAATTTATTAAAAAGTCAAATTTTCTAAACCAAGCCTTCTGACTATTACTTCAGCTAGTTATTACTTAGCTGTATTTTAAACTTCCACAAAAGCACCTAATATTCTCCCGTTCATCTATGAGGGGGGTTGATCAGCGGTGAAAACGTGGAGTAGACGAGGGTTTCATGTGTGTTTTCTCTCTCCAAAAAAATCAGGTCTCCTTTCTTCAAATTTTTAAAAAAAGTTAAATAAACTTTTTTTATCCTTTTTTAAACCATATTATCTATTTTTCATTAGAGGTAAAATCTATTACCATTTACCTTTTTAAAAAATGCATTCTAATCCTTTTATTTTTAAAGCTTAGCGACGCCTTTCACAGAGTAGTGGGGCGCCCCATCATCAACTACGGGAGTCCCAGTATAGTCACCAAACCTTTCTTAATCTCACTACGAAACGCTTCATGCTACTCAAAATTCAGCCCCCAGGATAGCAACCAGTTGCATTAAATAGCTCATACAGATCATCCTCATCAAAAAACAAAATTAAAGTTCTACCAATTGAAAAGAATGCTATTTCAAAAAGAGCTAAAAAAATTAAATTATGATTAAAGCTGTAGTTTTATTTTTGAATTTTTAATTATAAGCTTTAATTAAGAAATTTTGTTTCAACGGTACATAAAAGATGAGCGGGAATATTAGGTGCTTTTGTGGAGTTTAAAATACAGCTAAGTAATAACTAGCTGAAGTAATAGTCAGAAGGCTTGGTTTAGAAAATTTGACTAATAAATTCATCTCCAAATGTAGGATGCGCTTTTTTTAACACAAACCGAACATGTGCAAATTTTTGGTTTATAATTATTTGTGATTTAGTTATACAATAGTCTATAGAAAAATGATGCGGACTGGCGACAAAACTTGAACTTTAAAATGTTATATATCTATAACGGAGGTTAGAATATATGCGGGACATATATGGGAGCATAGCTTAGACTCTTGGCTATCTTTTGAAAAGGTTAGAAAAAAATGTTTTTCAGTGACGTCATTACTACAGCCGATGCGGTGAAAAAAACCTGGTCCCAAAAAAACAAAACTTTTTTATTGTATGAGATAAGAAACGTCGCTTGGTATGCTGTTAAAACATACTTTTCTGAGTTTTTTCTGAAAGTTTGAGCGAAATCGGCTCGCTCAAATTTTTTTATAGTGCGTTGAATGCGCGCGGTTTTCGCGATTTTTCGCGAATTTTCGCCACACTAATACACTGTCCGAATTATTTATTTTGTTTTGCTTCCTGCTTGAAGTGTGTACGATATTGATCATATTGTTATAAATTAAATGTCCGCCAATTTTAAATCTTTACTTTTGACCTAAAAATTTTTTTGGGGGTTGACCCTCCGGGGGCTATGGAGAGGGCCAGACACGAATGCCGAAAATTTTTTTTTCAAATTTTTTTTCAAAACCATCAAAAATGTAAAATTTATCACATATTACAAATTTTGATATATTGTTTGTGTAAAAAAACCTAATATTAAGCTTACAATAAGCTGTCAAAAATGACGAATTTGAAATTTTGAAGGATTCCAAGCCCGTATGCTGGCAGCAGCAAACCTTTAAATTAAAAACTTTTCCAAAAAAATAAGCCTTAAAAGTTTATTTTTTTCGAATTTCCAGGTTATTTTGTTAGAAAAACATATTTTCAAAGTTAAAATCCTACTACAAAATTGCCAAATATCGCAGCTAAAAAATTCTGTTTTTTAAGTGTTTTCTTACTTGCAAACATGTTTCCTTGTTTGTCAACACAAAAACAAATTCCTAGTAACCATGTCTCTCAACTTTTGCCAATATCCCAATGTAATTTTATAAAGTAATGCCATTTTTCGTGTAAAAACGTTTGAATCCGCGATCTAATCTGAATTGCGTCATTTTAATTGCGGAAAAGCCAATAAAAATCATCAATTATGACGTAATAACAAAAATTTGCATGACGTAAGGAAGTATTTTGGAATTTTAACGAAAATTTATGTTGCGTTTTCATGGGGTTATTTGGACCATTTTCTAATATTTTAAATCAAAATAAATTTAAAAAAATTTAAAACTAATCTTTTAAAATTTATTATTCTTGTAAAACTTTTTAATTGAAAGGTTTGTTGCTGCCAGCATACGGGCTTGGAATTCTTCCAAATTTCAAATTCGTCATTTATGACAGCTTATTGTAAGCTTAATATTAGGTTTTTTTACACAACGATAAAAAACATTGTCATTTGTCATTTCTCATACATCACCGTAGTATGTATCAGTCTCTTGATAGTTGTCTTCATAATAATTTAACACAATACTGCAATAAAAAGTGAGAACAAAACACAGAAACAAGTTACTAGTGTTCAACACTACAAAGACAGATGAAAATGTTGAATCACGCTTCAAAAAAGTTAGTACCTGGGCCAGGCCAAAATTTTTGTTTACAGTTTTTCTAAATTTACGGCTTAAGTTTGATTTTAGACTGCGCTGTTCAAACTCTGAAAAATATTACCGTCACAAAAAATTTGCTAAAAAAATCATTTAACTTTTACCATTGTTTTGAACTATTTTTTAAATAATCGAGTTTCTTTATATTAATTTTTATTAATTTGTTTGACTAACCGGAAAAAAAATTTTGTAATGCTAAATTTATTAAATGAAACCGCTAAAATTTTTTAAATTGATATATTTTTAGCACTTCAAGTTTTTAAACATTAATAAAAAAGCATCTAATTTGCGAGACATTTTAATTTTGTGGCAGGACCGCCGCCCCTAACTTTATTTATCTAGTTGGTACATGTTTTTATAATTTTTAGGTCCGCCAAAACTATGCAGATGAACGTGAGAAAAATTATCAATTGTTTACGAATGGTAGTGTTTGCATTGAAATTGTAGTAGTTGAAGCATTCCAAAATGCAAGCATTCAAGGGTTTGACAAAAGGATGAAGGAAGTATATTCGACACCGCCCTTTCCATCAGGTAATCGGTCATTGCGTAATTCAGTGGTATTTTTAGTTAGTTTAACAAAAAATATACAACAGAAAAGAAATTCGAGCTATATACTAAATTTTTAACTAACGCAAAAAATTTTAACATGTGTGACTATAGTGAGAAAATAGGAAAATTTTGGCGAGCGTGCACTGAAAGTCGCTTGCGCGAAACAATTTACATGTGCGACTGTTTTTGCAAAATTCGTGTGAAAAATGGTTGAGTGTACAATAGGATATTTTCTTGGACTGTATATACGTGGTTAAACTTTCTAGTAAAGTTGTTGGAACCTTAATTATAGGTTCTAATGATATATAATTTTTGCTTTGTAATTTTTGCAGGAAACCGAAATAACGTAGCTCTTTTTATGTTAATTATAAGGAATTACGACGGAAATTCAAAAGTACAGAAAGGTCGCGAAGAGGATTTTCTAAAATGATACTAGTAAAAAGGAGGCGAATAAACCGAACATTAAAAAATACCCAAAAAAATTCTTACGAAAAACATTTTTTGAATAAAAAAATATGAAAGGTTAATTATAATAAAAAATTTAACACAAAATAAAGTAAACTGAATAATAAATTATGAATGTATTTATAAAACATATACTTTTCGTCCCGATTTAACTCCTACAATTTACCCTTAAAAATTAAAAAAAACCACGTTTAATTTTAAATTAAAAAAATATTTTTGAGCAACACAATGGAGGAATAAATCTGGAAAGAGATGTGCTTTTTATTAATAAATTGTTTTATTAATTTTCAGTTTATTCTGTAACCATTATTCTACGGTGTATTATAATTATAATTTTATGTTTTTTGTTCGAAAATTGTGTCTTGTAAGAGATTTTTTAGTATTTTTTGGCGTCCATTTTTATCCGGCCTCCTTTTAGATGCAAAATCCTCTTCGGGACATTTCTGTCCATTTGAATTCCCGTCGTTATTCTTCATTGAAACAAAGAGTTAATTATTGTTAAAGTTTTAATTAGTTAAACCCGTTTCCGTGATTGCTTTTTCCTCAGTTAAAACCGTGAAAACTTTGTATTATCGCGGTGAAACCTTCAATGAAAGAAAAAAATGAAAACACGAAAGGTGGAAAATTAAAAAAAAACTCAGAGTCAAAGTTTGAACGGCTTCTTTCTTATACGGTTAGTAAACACGTTACCCAGTGCACAGAAAGACACGATATTAGAACGATTAGTAAGTGCAATTTAAAACACACAACAAAAGGGGACAAAGTAACGCTGGGGTAACAGTCTACCCATAAAACTAACCCAAAAATTAATAAAGAAAATTTATTTGCAAATTCTGACACCCTTATAAATGATGTTTTAGTTTCCTTTAAAAAACAAACTGGCGGGGTTCACCTTTGTTTTTGTCCCATTTCTGAAAATAGTTTTTTCACCTTTCGTTTTAGAAAAATAATTTTTTTGAATAATTTTTAACATATTGTGTTACCACGTCTGATACAAACTGGACAATAAAAAAATTAAGCTTATTATTATTTACAAACAACATGGCTAACAATATCTCTACACTTGATCTGACACTACTGTACAATTTTTACAAGAGAAAGGATGCTTAATTACTGCTTTGGCGGGTGACGCTAACTGCGTTTAAAATCTACATTCTACTGAAAAACATCTTCCTTTAACTACTTTTAGGCAACCCTTGGCGCAACTTTGTAAAAATAATAAAATAAAAATACAGTATAAATTGTCTCTAACGGTCTGCCTGCTCCTCACATTCCTGCTTCATCTGGAGCATTTGTCCTTCCGATTCTCCATTGTCTTCACCATCACTGATAACAATAACTTCGTTGAAGAACGCCACCAGTCCATTATCCTGAAAGCTGGCGATTTAGTTTCTTTCAGGCGTGCGGACCAGAGACAAAACCGGCTGAATTCCAAAAACCCAAGCAACTGGGTCCGCACCGCCATTGGGGTCTACCTTGTTCATAGTAGATGGATCCGAAAGATTCAAAATTGTTTTAACTGATAGTGCCGCTTCCTGCGCAATCAGAGGAGAGGGGACTTCCGCCGTGTCCATGGAGTCGAGACGCTCCTCTGTGCACCACCCAAGTCCACTTGGTGGGACCGGTTTCTGGACTTGCGGCTTTTTTGGGTCAGCGCAGCGGTTTTTACCGTGGCTGCTGCACTGCTGCTGAGAATGGTGCGGTCGGGGCTTGCTAAAACTTGCTTGTCGAGCACCAGAATGCAGAGAAGCTTTGGTGGCGGCTCCCAGGTTACTGGACTGAGGAAGCTCCACTGACGTCGTAGACTGAGGAGCCGGCGCAGAGGGCTGACTTCCTCCAGGTGCACGGTTGGGAGGGGTGGCACAGCGGACCGCGCCGTTCCCATGGCGGAATTTATTTTTCTGTCAAAAGCTGCTTGCTGGGGCTCTAGACATGACGCGGCTTTGTGCCCAGGCTGCTGGCACCTGCAGCGCTTCAGGTCGGCTCGTCAACAGACAGGCTGCATTAACCGTCCAGCGTCAATGTTGACTATCCGTCCGTCTGGCTGAAAGCAGCTATTCAACTTGTGTATGTGGCAATGACAATTAAAACAATGCGGTCGTGACCTGTCACATAGAACAGAAATACAATAATTTACCGCTTGCCTTGACGCCTTGCAAGGTCTTAAATTATAACGATTTTGTTTAGCGACATCTTTAGGAGTCCCTGCTTGGAAATTTGAGTAACCCTTAACGTTATGTTTTCAGATATTCCCAACCACAATTTTGTCCATTGTATGTTTTTAAAATTTTGAATTGCGCTACATCAAACCTTTGGAAATATCCAGAATTTGCAAATTAAAATTATCAGTTTTATTAGAAACACACAGTGAAATTTTGTTATCAACTTTAACCTGTTTTTGCAAAACTTTATCTAGCTGGACATCGCCAGCTTTTTGCGAACTTTGAATAGTCAAAAAGCTTGGTTTCTGCTCATGCCAAAAGTTCACTCATTTATAACGTCGGTCTGGCAATTTAACATCATTTAAAAGGGCCCTATCGTGTATTTCATTAAGTTTTTTAATTAGAAAAGGTCCTTTCTTTTGGGTGAGTACTTGCTTCTTTAATTGGGGCCCATTTCAAAACCTTTTAACCCACTTGCAGATTCTTTTTACACACTTTACGGTCATGCAGTGCTTTTTGTTTATCCTGTGTTACTTTTAATCTACTTCTAGCGAAATCACGATCCTTAGTAAAAGCTACCTTAGCTTTGCTCAATGTAGTCTTTATCATAGTCGGTATATGGGCTAAAAACAGCCTGAAACTCTACATCTATAGGTTTCGGTATATTTCTGTAGTAAAGAAGATAGTATGGTGATTCGCCTGTAGATTCCTGTGGCGTACTGTTATAAGCACTGGTGATGAACGGAAGGGCAATATCCCAATCTAACTTAACCTCATCTTGAGTAACATAGTGCGACAGCATATCGCACAACGTCTTGTTAAATCACTCAGTCAAACCATTACACTGTGGGTGATAGGCTTTAGTGAAAATGTTTTTCGCGTCAGCTATTTTACAGACCTCAGCTACTAGCTTATTACCAAAATTTGTACCATGGTCTGAAAGACTCTCCAACGGACTTTGGTAATTGTTACATCCTTTTGATTTGGTAACGTAAAACACATCATGAAACAATTCAAATATTCAGTGCACACAAGTATCACGGTGTTCCCTTCAGATGTAGGCTGGAGAGGGCCCAGAATATCTATACATATTCTATCAAATACGTTTCCTACCAAAATCAGATTTAACAGTATTCTTGGATTCTCAGTGGGGGCCTTACGTTTCAAGCCTTTCTTACAAGTTTGCACATATGTTTCTGCATTTTTATTGACCGAAGGCCGATAGAATATTAGCAAAACCTTTGCAGGGTTATTCTTAAGCCCTAAATGCCTTGAAAAATGTCATCATGACACGCCTCTAACGTCCTTTCCCTGTACCCAACTGGTAATGCTACCTGATCTAAAAATTCAAAACTGATGCGGCAACTTTCTGGAGGAATATGGTACAAAACATCATAGGGGTAAGATAAGGGTAAGTGCTTGACCACTCATAAAACCGCTAGTGCCTCCCGCTCAATTGTGGCATAATTTTTTCCGCAGAGTTAAAACTTCTACTAGTGTAGGCAATTGGTCTTTCCCCCTCTCCAAAATCTTGGGACGGGATTGTACCTATATCAGTATTTGACGCCTCTGTTGCCAACAAAAAGGGTCTGGGAAAGCTAAAATTTTACTAAACAAAAGCATATCTTTTAAGGTCTCAAAAGCTTGTTGAGCCTCTGGAGCACAGTAAAACCGATGGTTTTTACTCATTAGTTTACAAAAAGGTGCAGGAATTGTTGCAAAATGTGCGATGAACCGGCAGTGAGTGAGCAGGAATTGCAAAAGCCGGAGGTTTCAGCAAGCGTTAAAAATGCTGGAGCTGGAGCTGGAGCGGTTTCTGCCGCAAGAGGTAGCAAGATTGCAGCTGCAGGAGAATGCACAGGGTTGCTTCTACCAGTACCAACCCCCCCCCCACCTGCTGAGGTTATCCCCTTTTTTTGAGAATGCCCCATACCGGGCACACAACACTGCGGGTGGGTCAAATACCAAACACTAATGATGGGCAGTTTCAATTCTAGGTTCCAAATGTTCCAGGTAAAATTTGGAATTCTGGTTTCCAATGCTGTTCCAGTTTTTTGGAAAATCTCAATTCCGGTTCCGGTTTCTGTTCTGGATTTTTGAAAAATTTCAATTCCAGTTCCGGTTCCTGTTCTGGATTTTTGGAAAATCTCAATTCCACTCCTGGTTCCGGTTCCGGTGTTCCGGGGGTTATGTAGTTCCGCCCATCACTATCAAAAACAAACCTTATCAGGGCGTAATTGGGGCCAAGGCTTTTTGTAAGTGGCTCGCCCGATTCAATAGTATGTGCAAATATATGGGCACCCCAGAACGCGAACAATCTCAGAAGCTGGCGGGCTGCCTACCTTGAAGGGGTAGCATTGTACGTTTACAAAAGGCTTCCCTTGAACCTTTGTGGCCACTATCCGGCCACTGACCACATTGTGTGAGGCTCTGTCTGAACAGAGTATTCAGTCGTCACGTGGTGCTTAGCAGGCCCTTTTAGTATTGTATTGGTAACGTGGGACACCTGAAGGTGCCTCGTTTGTAATTATTTTGGTAAACTGGGCCATATGCGATTAAATTGCTTTGCGAGGCTTAAACAAAACACAAGCAGTAACCAAGGAAATTCAAAGGCAGTTAGCAAACAAGAAGGGAAAATTTTCGCGAAAAACGCGTCAACTGTGGCTCCAAAATGTGAACCAGCTTCTTCGACGACTTAGCCGGTGGCGCCCCCCCCTTTTATGCTTGTACTCGTCTAGGCTAGCACTAGTGTTGTAAAAAGTTACTTTTACTTTTACTTAAAGTAATAAAAGTATTGGATTTTGGATTACTTTTACTTTTACTTTTACTCGACTTTTGAAATTTCAATTACTTTTACTTTTACTCTTACTCGACTTTTGAAATTTCAAATACTTTTACTTTTACTCTTACTCGGATTTTCCACGGCAAATACTTAAATTAATTTAAGTAAAATTTAAGTAATTTTAATGGGTAGATTCCGTATGAGCTTGTTGTAAAGTGAATGGCTGAAGATAATTTTTTAAGCCGCTAATACGCTAAAACCATTTATTTTGACTAAAAATGTTATTAAAATGACAATTTATACATAAAATAAGCAAAAATCCTTAGAACGCAGCTATGGAGCTCCAATAACCGGTGTTTTTCTTTGTTTCAAAATTACTTTTATTATACTTTTACTCTTACTTTTACTTAAAAAAATTGGTCTTACTTTTACTTTTACTTTACTTAAATACAATTTTGACAATTACTTTTACTTTTACTTTACTTAAATTAAAAAATCACAAATTACTTTTACTCTTACCTTACTTAAATTAAAATTTTTAGAATTACTTTTACTTTTACTTAAAATAATCCAAATTCAATACTTTTTACAACACTAGCTAGCACCCAGTTTACAATTAACAATGGTTACCAGCGACCACACAAGCAGCTGTCTTTTCAACCCCAGGGTTTGGACAGGTTTTTGGAGTGAAATGGAAGGTGAGTGAGATTAAACCAACTAAGGCCCCACAAACAGCAGCAGTGGTGTTATCTTGTATAACCATTGTGGCGCGCAAACTTCACAGCGGTAAACTCTAGGTATCACCTGCGACATACCAAGGCTGTACATAATACTTTGTTTGTGATCAGAGCACAGTAAGCGAGCAAATTAAAATGGTTAAAACTGTACGGTAGCAATATGCAAATTTAATTAATGTATACAGTATCTGGGTTAGACTAAGATACCATGTGAAACCAATGTTTCACCGCGGCAATACAAAGGTTTGACGGTTGTGATTGGAAAAAATGCAATCACGGAAATGGGTTAATATTTTACATAGTAAAATGGGTTAAGCCTGTTAAAGTTAAAATTTATATTGGCACGCCATGCTTAGCTTGAATTTTTATGTTTAATTTGTTTTATTTTATTTTTAACATCACGGATATTCATGGAAATCTTCACGTATTTCTTTTACACATGGACAAATGAGTATGATAACATAACACCAAACGTTACTGGAGCTGAAAATTTGACACCTGAGGCTTGGCTCATCTTAAATAAAAACTTGACGTCAGCTTTTAAAGTGCTGAACGGCCTATTGTTTGGGGCTTCGAGTGGATTTACCGCTTCACAGGAAGAAACAGAAATGGTAAGATATAATATATAAATAATTTATGATTGGTTAACTTATAAACTCAGAATTACGATTTTAGTGACCAGAATTGGCTCCGCTTCTAAAGTTTGCTAAGACTTTATTATGCTAAGAGTTTATTATGCTAAGACTTTATTATTATCAAGTGAATTAAGCTGCAGTGAGCTTCTCATATGTTTTATATTTCTACAACTCTTTAGTTAAACACAGTGACATACAGATAATTCCTGATTTTATCTTTCTATAAATAATGTTTTTACTCAAATTAACAAGATGGATTTTCGCACCGTACGAATCTTAGTTAGGTTTTACTAATTTTTTTGATTCAGCAACTTTAGACAGAAAATCAAAACAAATTAATAATTAAAACAAAACAAACTAAAAAAAATAAAATTACTGCAAAAAAGTGCATGTGCTTTTCAAGGTAATACGCCCCAAAAACCCATGAGCGAAAAAATTAATAAAAAACTGTGCGAGTGTGCGTGAGCATGTGCTTTGCGTGTGCCTGTGTACGATTCCGGGCGCTTGAGCATGTTTTTGCGGACTGAAAGCTGATGTTACCAAAATTATATCAAAAATTTTTTAATTTTTTACAATTGTTTAGGATTATAAAAGAGTAGAGCCGTTAGGCTATATCTGGCCATATTATGAGGAACAAGCAATGGGAAATAATGGTTTGTGGATAAATGACGCGAATACCGCCCTAATGATAGGACAATCGCACGTTTGTATGATTTTTAACGGATCTTTGATTTCCGATGCTTTTGTGTGGATCTGGAAGTATGAAAAATTATTTATTTCCTTGTACATATATGTATGCAATTAGTAACAAGTGAATTCAATTAGGAAGTACCAATTCAACTGAGCGCACAAAACCACCAAACGAAATTTTGGGGCCAGTCCACTAACGGCATGTTAACTACCGGCTAAGTTAACCAAATATAAAAAATATCTCATTTTTGGGATTTTTTATAATAATTTTATAACAGTTTTTTAACCACAGTATTTGTTTTAGTTAATCAAAATGAATGATTTTTTAACGCATATATTAGAAAATATATAATAAAATGATTTAATTTACAAGAAACGGTTTTAATACCCAAACAGTTATTTATAGCTTATATTTGAAATAAATATTAATTTTATTGTATAAAATATGTTGTTTTGATTTAAACCAAAAAATTTGTTAAATTTTACCTTAAAAACATAGCAAATTCAAGCAATAAAAGTTTTTTTTAACAACAGGCTAACTTAGCTGGTATAGTTAACCCTGTGGGATTCTTTCCGCTGGAAATCCGTAGAAGGGATTCAGCGTCACCGCTGCTCAGTGTTAAAGTTGACGCCCATCGGGACCCTGACGCGGAGTTTAACACACTGCAGCACTGACGCGAAATCCCTTCTGCGGATTTGCAAGCGCTTCTTGGACGAAAATAATCCCCAAAGGTTTAACATGCAGTTGGTAGACCGTCTTTTCGTGGCCATTTTGACGTTAGTTAATCTTACATACTTAATAGAACCCGTGTGAGCAACCACCCTTCCCCAACCCCAACCCCTCCAAAAAAAAAACAACTACGTTTAAAAAAAAATGTGCCAAGCCGATTTAACGCGTTTTTTTTTCTTTACCAAGAATTCAATTATTTTTAAGTTTTATGTTCAAAGTTTTTTTGTTTGTAAATTCGCGGTAAATATGTAGAATAACTTAGAGTATTACATAGAAAACTTTTTATGTAGAATATTTCAAAAACTGTAAATTATTCCAGAGCAAATTTTTTTACATGATGAACATCTACACTGTGAAAAAATCCACAAACAATAAAAAAATGTTTAATACACAGTCTGACATTCTTCACTCGTAGGCATTCTTGTAACAGTCTGATGTGATTGAAAGCTCAGATTATGATGAATCCAACAGTAATATAATCGTTTACTGATTTTTTATTTTAAGATATAGTTTTATAAATTGAAGCTCAAAAATGTTTTAGGCCGTTTAATAAGTTTTATTAGCACTTTTTTTGTTGCAATCCTATGGAAAGTTAAAAAAATCTAGAAGTCAACTTTTAGAGGTGGTTTGAAGTAAAACAGATTTCAAAATTTTGAGAAAACTAAAGAAATAAATATTATTTATAAAAAATGCCAAAAAAAAATCCTGAAATTGTTTTTTTTATTTAAATATAATCAAAAATATTGTTTAGACTTTTAGACTTGTATCTAACTGTTTTCAACATGTCATTATTAAAAATATTGTTTAGACTTGTATCTAACTGTTTTCAACATGTCATTATTAAAATCTGTGCTAATGCTAATATCTTCAGATGAGTAAGTAAGTAAGTGTGTAAGTGAGTGAGTAACTTCCGAACGCTTTTTTTTTGATTTTGAATAACTCGGCCGAATCAACTCTATAGACTAGTTCTGAATAAGCGTCTTTTATGGTATGAGAGAGGGCACAAAAAAAATTTGAAAAAATCGTCGTTTTCTTAGTTTCTTCAGTTCAAAATTTTACTTAATTAAAATTGCTACACGACGATGTTTCACTATTTTGAAGTGCTTTAATATAGCAGTTTGTGCTAAATAAATATTGTTTTTTTTGAATAAACGTTACAATAGTTAGAAATCATCAATAAAATAGTATTTTCATGAACAATGATTTGGAAGTAGCAAAAATATAGTTGAAATTTGTGTTTTAAAACTAATTGCAGACATACATAGGTTTTTTAATGTTCTGGTTGTAAAACTATTCAAAAACCAAAAAAAAATTAAAAAGTTCATTTCAAACGTTTGAATAGAAGCTTTTTTCTAATTGAAACATTAAAAATATGAAAACTAAGCGCGCCAGCAGCGCCAAACCTATGAAGCGGCAAAAAACTAAAAATTCCCAAAAAATGCTTTTGCTTTTGTAATATTAAGAAGTATTTAAGAAATTTTGAACGGAAGGGGTCGAGATTTTGAATCAATACATATTTGAAATTTTTGAAACCGTAAAATATACTAGTCGCTCGCTGTTTATTAATTTTCCTCCTACATATGATTGGCGCTAGTTATCATTGTACCCTCTTCCTACACTAAAAAACCCTTATTCAGAACTAGTCTATATAAGTTGAAATTCGGAACATATATACAACTGTCAACAGAAAATTGATTGATAATCGTGATTTTGTGATTACAAATTGTGCGGTGGAGCATGACGTATGCAAATTTTGTTTAAAGCAATTCTAACTTGGTTGAATAAAATCTATATGACTTGAAATTCGTAACATAGATACAACTGACAACGGAAAATTGATTGATAATCACGATTTTGTGATGTGACAAATTGTACAGTTGATCATGACGTATACGCAAATTTTATTTAAAACAATTATAACTCGGCCTAATCAACTCTATATAGGTTGAAGATTGGAAAATATATACAACTGACAGCGGAGAATCGATTGATAATTACGACTTTGTGATCTGACAAATTGTGCCGTCGATCCTGAAGTAGGGTCATGCATTTAATTTTGGCACTTTTTCAAGTTTTGATTACATATCTTATTATAACTTGGTCAAAAATTTGAATTGAGAAGTGATTAATAGCTTGTTAAAAACTAGATGAATGGGCGAAAAAAGGACAGTCATAACATCATCTACCAATTTTTTCTTTGGCTGTAGTAACTTTTGAAAGAAAATGGGCAAAAGGTGCATTTAATTTTGGCACTTTCGAATATGCATTTAATTTTGCCACTTTAATTTAGTTTTCATTTTTTCACTCAGATAAAAACAAATTAAAGTAAAAATAACCAATATGGCAGTAAATGTAGCAGTCAACTTTCAAATAAGCCATTAAACATTAATATTGACCTAAAAACAAGAAAGTTATAGCCTGAAGAAAAAAGTGTTGAAATTAAATGCACCAAACAAATTTTCCAAAGTAGCCATTCTCGATATCTTCCTTTATAAAACGAAATTTACGTAGATGTTGATTGTTATGCATATCAGTGTGCTCAGAATAAGAAAATACACAACTTTGTAATATAAAACTTTTTGATCAAACAAAGCTGAAAAAAGTTATGGCCAAAAAACGGTTTTAAAAATGTCCAAAAAGTGCCGAAATTACATGCATTACCCTATGCGAATTTTATTTAAAACAATTACAACTCGGCCGAATAAATTCTATATTAGAAACTCAGAACTTGTCTTTTACCCACTTACGTTAAACTTTAACTACTGAAGTACAAAATATTTAAGAAGAGCCAATCACATACACTGTAAAGCATTAGATTGGAATTTAGTGGAAACAGCAGGTATGCAAGTCTGTGAAAACTTTTTGCATATTGTTAAAAGAAAATATAAGAATTCAAATTTTGATATGGTTAATTTTCAAAACAAGTTTTACACAATATTGAATATTGGTTTCTGCGCGGTGTGGGGTGTGGGTTTTTTTTTTTTTTTGGGTTTTTGGGGGTTTTTGGTGCTTTTTGGTTTTTTTTTTTGTTTGTTTTGTTTTTTTTTTTTGTTTTGGTTCGTCTGAGTTGCTTATTAAAAGAAAATTACAAATAAATGCACAAAAAGAAGGGAAAATATTTGATTAATTGAGAAAAATTAATGAGCTTCAAAAAGGCAATATATTATTACTGTTTTAAAGAGTTGCAGATACAAAAAATAAGTGCAGCCAATAATTTTATAATTGTTTGTAGAAAATACTAAACTTTCAAGTATTATGGTGATAAAATGGGAATCTTTGGCTGGATAAGTCAAATCATCTTTTAATACTTCCGTTTGTGTTTCTTCCTTGGGGGTGGTTCCCTCGGCCCCCTGGCCGTTCGCCTTAAAGGAAATGACGTGTATTAATATGAGGGAAATCAGTTTTCTCGTCGTTTGGTCGTGTTCTCTCTTTTCTTTAATGAAAAAATATTGTTGGTTGCCATGATCATAAAACTAAAAAAGTTTAGTCTGGTAAACATAAAAAATCAATAACAAAAAAGGTACCAATTATTTTTGCTACTGCCAAACTACATAAAAATACATATAAATATTTTTCAGATTTGTTGCTGGATCATGAGTATATAGTAAAAAGTTTGCAGTGTTATGGTTGCCCCAGAGGGCCTGTGCCGGTTTTGGCGGGGCCAGCTCTAGAATTGAAAGGAATATAATGCGAGGAAGTGGCGCCAGGCTGACGCGAAGCGTCCGCCGGGTCTGGGGGTGTCTCAGCCGCCGAGCAATTTTAAAACAGGTCAGAAACCATTTTCAAAACTATATACAAAAGCTATTAGTGGACTGCAATTTTGGCTCCCCAGAGAGGTGGGTAGCGGGTTCTATAGTTCCTTCGCTTTTACCTTCCCCCCCCCCCCTGGCCTACCTCATTTTCCTTATTTTTTCCTGCCAACCCAGAAAGGGGGGGGGGGCGGCCCCCTTCGGCCCCCCCTGGCACAGGGCCCTAACCCAGATACCATTTTTTTGTTTAAAGATGCATCTTGCAAATTTTACATATGCATTATCAATAAGGGCTTGTGTGTTTCTTGTGGGCGTTTTTCGGTTTGTTGTTTGTTTGTTTTGCTGTTCGTTTTTTGGAATCTTTGTTGTTTCTGTTTGGATTTTTGAAAAATCAATGAGTTCTTTTATTTCCATTTTATTATAGTTTATTCGTTTCGTGCATTTTCTTCCGGTCCTTTGGTTCAAACCAACAGGTATTGGGGCCAAGGCTTTTTGTAAGTGGCTCGCCCGATTTAATGTATGTGCAAAATATGGGCACCCCATAACGCAACAATCTCAAGCCGGCGGGCTGCCTACCTTGAAGGGGTAGCATTTACGATCAAACAAAAGGCTTCCCTTGAACCTTCTGGCCATATTACCACATTGTGTGAGGTTGTCTCAAAGTAGCATTTAGTCACGCGCTGAGCAGGCCCTTTGAGTATTGTAGGTGTGAGTGGGTACTAGGTGCCCTTGTTTTGTATTATTTGGTAAACTGGGCCATGTGATTTTTTTGCTTTGCGAGGCTTAAAATAATAAGAAAACACAAGCAGTATCTGGGTTCAGGCCCTGTGCCAGGGGGGGCCAGGGGGGCCATGCCCCCCCCCCTTTCTGGGTTGGCCAGGTAAAAAATAAGGAAAATGAGGTAGGTCCAGGGGGGTGGGGGAAGGTAAAAGCGAAGGTAACTTCATTATGAACCCTGCTTCTCCCTACCTTCTTTCTTGGGGTATGCCAAAAGGGGATTCTGCCGGCCTGGCTGCCTTGAATTCAATGTAAATAGGTATTTTTAAGACTTAATTTTGATCATTTTTAATGTTAAATAAAAAAATTTCGCCTCCGGCGGCTGGAGGACACCCCCCAGACCCCCCGGCGGACGCTTCGCGTCAGCCTGGCGCCGCTTCGCGCCGCATTTATATTCCGTTTTCAATTTTCTAGAGTCTGGCCCCCTCCTTAATCCTGGCACAGTCCCTGTCTGGGTTAATGATACACATTGATACATGTTTGTGTTTTTGGTTGTATTAATGAGTCACGGAAATGGGTGCACAATAGTTTTGAAAATAATTTCGGACTAAGTGCTAAGCTGAAAATTTATATAGGTACATGAAGTCAAGCTAGAATTTTTACGTATAAATAGTTATATTTTATTTTTAACATCCACGAGATCTCATGATAATTCACTATTGCTTTTACACATGTTCTAATGAGTATATAATAGTTGCACCAAATGTTACTGGCTTAAAATTTGACTCCAGAGCCTGGCTCATCTTAAATAAAACTCACTGCAAACTTTTAGTACTGAACGGCATATTGTTTGGGGCTTCATGAATAATCCACAGCAACAAATCTGAGATATTATATATGTATTATTTATGTAGTTTGGCAGTAACAAAAATACAATTTTATTGGTACTTTTTTGTGATTGTTAACTTTAGTTCCAGGCTAAGACTTTATTAGTTTTATGCAATCATGGCGAGCCTCCAGTTAGATTTCTACAACTCTTTTGTTAAGTACAGTTACATTCTGATTTCCCTCATATTGATACAGGTCATTTCGTTTTTATCAATTAAAAGATGATTTGACCACTTATCTAGCCAGGTTTTAAGACCCATTTTTCCATTCACAACTTAATACTTGAAAATCAATACAATAAATTTTCTAAACAAAACAATTATAAAATTATTGGCATCTTTTATCTGCAACCCAGAGTAATAATATACTTTTTAAAAAACTGTGCGAGTGTGCGTGAGCATGTGCTTTAGGTGTGCCGTGGTATGATTCCGGGCGCTTGAGCATGTTTTTGCGGACTTAGTTATATGTTAGAAATTATATTAAAAATTTTTTTAATTTTTTACAATTGTTTAGCAATTATAAAAGAATAGAGCCATTAGGCTATATCGGGCCATTTTGAGGAAAGCAGAAATGGGATATGGTTTGTGGATAATTACTAATACCGCCCTAATGATAGGACAAGCTCATTAATTTTTCTATAATCAAATTTTTCTTCTTTTTGTTCATTTATTTGTTTTCGTTTCCAATATTCAATATTGTGTAAAACTTGTTTTGAAAATTAACCATATCAAAATTTGAATTCTTATACTTTCTTTTAACAATATGCAAAAAGTTTTCACAGACTTGCATACCTGCTGTTTCCACTTAATTTCGGCATTTTTTGGACATTTTTAAAACCGTTTTTTGGCCATAACTTTTTTTAGCTTTGTTTGATCAAAAAGTTTTATATTACAAAGTTGTGTATTTTCTTATTCTGAACACACTGATATGATTAACAATCAACATCTACGTAAATTTCGTTTTATAAAGGACGATATCGAAAATGGCCACTTTGGAAAATTTGTTTGGTGCATTTAATTTCAACACTTGTTTCTTCAGGCTATAACTTTCTTGTTTTTAGGTCAATATTAATGTTTAATGGCTTATTTGAAAGTTGACTGCTACATTTACTGCCATATTGGTTATTTTTACTCTAATTTGTTTTTATCTGAGTGAAAAAATGAAAACTAAATTAAAGTGCCAAAATTAAATGCATTTTCGAAAGTGCCAAAATTAAATGCACCTTTTGCCCATTTTTTTTCAAAAGTTACTACAGCCAAAAAAAAATTGGTAGATGATGTTATGACTGTCCTTTTTTCGCCCATTCATCTAGTTTTGAGCTATCAACCACTTCTCAATTCAAATTTTTGACCAAGTTATGATAAGATATGTAATCAAAACCTGAAAAAGTGCCAAAATTAAATGCATGACCCTACTTCAGGATCGACCGCACAATTTGTCAGATCACAAAATCGTAATAATCAATCAATTCTCCGTTGTCAGTTGTATATATTTTTCAAATTTCAACCTATATAGAGTTGATTAGGCCGAGTTATAATTGTTTTAAATAAAATTTGCGTATACGTCATGATCAACTGTACAATTTGTCACATCACAAAATCGTGATTATCAATCAATTTTCCGTTGTCAGTTGTATCTATGTTACGAATTTCAAGTCATAGATTTTAAGTCATAGTTATAGATTTTATTCAACCGAGTTAGAATTGTTTTAAACAAAATTTGCATACGTCATGCTTGACCGCACAATTTGTCAGATCACAAAATCACGATTATCAATCAATTTTCTGTTGTCAGTTGTATATATGTTCCAAATTTCAACTTATATAGACTAGTTCTGAATAAGGGTTTTTTAGTGTAGAAAGAGGGTACAATGACAACTAGCGCCAATCATATGTAGGAGGAAAATTAATAAACAGCGAAATAAATGTTTAACACAGCAACTTAAATTATTTGAATATGCAAACAAATTGTTCAGCTCATTTTTGGTGATATGCAAACAATAAATTCAACAAACTTTAATTAGAATTCATTAATAAGAAATAAAAAATAATAAATATAAGATTCTCATCTAAAATATGAAAACAAAATAAAAAACTGAGTTTGTTCATACTCCTCCTGATATCATATCTAGTCGGGAAACAGTTTTAAAAAATTAGACATTTTATAAAATAAGAATTTTTATAGTGTGCATTTTAAAATACATGCACTTTGTTTGAAACAACAGTGATTGCAAATGTTTAGGTGAAGAATTAAATTATAAACCCAATTTTGCAGTCTTTTGCTTTAATGTTTTCAGCACTAAATCATCACAAGTATTTGCTAACGTAAAATAAAATGAGATTAGTATGTTTCTGTTTTGTTTTGTACTCAAAATCAAAAAACAAGTATTTAAATTGACTGCAGATTAGTTTATAAAAATTAAAAAAATAGAACATAAGATTTCTAATTGAGCGGGACTCAAATCAAGAAAGAAACGTTCAAAAGTAAGAGCAGTAACCACTGCGCCACTGTGCCTTATTTCCAACGCAGTCTATAAAGCCTTATTCTTAAAAAGCTAAACGGTTGTACATTGTTTATAATATGCCTAAATTGCAAATAACAAATTGAATACTTTTGGTAATGTGATTTATTTAAAATGTATTATATTTTTAACATGTGTTTTATTAGTATAATGTTATTATAGTAGACAATAGAGTTTTTTCAAAGATAATGGATGTCAAAGAAAAAAACAGCAGATCAAATTATCTTTAGTAAAATTTAATTCAAAAAGATCTGCGGTCAAAACCTAACTGTTGTGTTCTACCTTAATTTTAAATAATTACGTTCTTATTGATTTTAGTTTAGGAGTATTTCTAAATTATAACGTTTAATTCACAGTTTACAGCACATTATTTAAAACTGTATAAAAATTAAATAAACTATGTAAGTTCATTTTAGTGCTAATTTATTTGGCCCGAATCTCAATAGTAAAGAAATACAAGAAATATATCAAGCCCACTTCATGGTAGAAAATGCTGTAATAACTTCATTTCCAAAAAGACAAAATACTTATTTTGTTTCTGTAGACTCGGAATATAATGTAAGTTTACAATTTACAAAATAACTCTATATACAAAATTGATGCATCACTGTTAAACCGCTCATCATGTAAATATATCCGGTGTCGCAGAATGGATTTTCCCTTTCTCCCCTATTTTTCTTCCCCCCAGAAGATTTATTCTAGTGCACTCTAAAATAGATCTCCCCCCGAAGATTTATTCTGGTGCGTTCTAGAATAGATCTTCCCCCTGGAAGATTTATTCTGATTTACTATGAATTTTAAGACAAAGTATAGTAAAAAAAGACATTAAAAAGTAAAACCAGTTTAATTTCTTTTTGATCAGTATTTTATTCATTATTTACCTTCAGTTTTAACTTTTTATTAAAATATAATATATAGAAAAAAATTGAAATAAGAAGAAATAAAACTTAGAATATGAGTATTTATAAGTTTTTAGTTTTTTTTTAAATTTAAAATTCAATACAAAAACAAAAAATCTTCTTCATATTCAGCAGTTAATTCGACGTTAAACAGGTTTAATTTATTTTGGTTGTTTAGGTTGATTTTTAGGTTTTGTTTTGAGTTAGAAAAAAAGTTTTTTGTCTTTAATTAGGAAGTAATTTTTTCTCAAGATATGCAGAATTTTTTTTAGGCGCCGCCAAAATTTTCTTCAAGTTCTAATTTTTTCATATGTTGATTAATATTTTAGATGGTTAATAATTTAAATTTAAGCTTTCTGCTTAGGCTTGCTTAGTAGGGTTTACTTCTTACATTTATACAATCGAAATTCTAATTTTAAGTAAAACATTCAAAAGGTGTTAATTTAAAAAGGGCAGGTTTTTTTAAATATTCCGGGCATCTCAAATGTTTGATTAGAATAAAATTTATTGTTCTGTCGTGAACCAGAATAAATCTTCTGGGGGGTGGGGGGAAGATCTGTAATGAGGAAAGATCTATTTTACAACACCGGTGTCGTAGAATACATTTTCCCCCACTACAGATCTCCTCCTCGCCCGAAAGATTTATTCTGGTGTACGCCAGAACAGATCTTTTCCCCTCAGAATATTTATTCCCCCCCTGTGTTAAAGTATACAGCAATTTTTTTTCTTCTTTTAATCCAAAAATTTATAAAAAAATACTCAAGGTTTCAGATCAAAGAATTGTGATAAACACTAAAAAATATATTTTATTCTAATAAAACATTTGAAATGTCTGGAGTATTAAAAAAACCTGCCTTTTGATATAAACACCTTTTTATTATTATTATTATTATTTTGTCCAAAGACAGGAACATACAGAAGCAAGTTTACACCGCACTGAAGTTGTATGACCTTTTGAATGTTTCATTTAAAGTAAAAATTTTAATCCATATAAAGCTGAAATGTAAACGCCTAAGCAGAAAGCTTAAATTCAAATTATTAACTCATGAGAACCTTTATTCTTCTAAAGCCGGCAAGTCGTCACTTTTACTTAAAATCTGTTGTAGTTTTTATTTCTCTGGTAGAATTTTTTTGATGTCTTTACTATTATTTTTCAGATTTTTCTCAATAACTCATAAACAAAACAATGATGTTAAAAAGACTGAAGGAATACCTATCATTAAAACAGAAAAGTTTCAGAAGGTTATAAAAGAAGGCTATTTTACAAAGCCTGTTTCTGAGGGAGAATAAAAATTCCACAAAACTTGATTTGCATTATATACATTTTTGAATTTTATTAAATATTACATTACATTTTTGTGAAAAATATATACACTGTAATAAAAAAAGGCTAAAAACATAATTATATTAGTATAGCAGAACTAATTAAATGTATATCTTTTTAACATGTAGCTCAGATTTTTCTATATCATTGTAAACTTTTGTCACCATAGGTATCAAATTTATCTAAAAAAATCTAAACAATATTACCTTGTTTGTAAAAAAATAGAATGGCAATGAGTGGCAAAGCAAATTAAAGCGATATTCATGCCACTCACATACCAGAATTTTATAAAATTTAGAGAATAAATTGTATAATTGTTTAAGTATAACTCCAGCTAAATTGCTTTGATTTTTATTGTTTTGGCACTACTATTCTTATTATTTAACAAAAAAACCTATCTCGTCTGTTTTGCTTATAGTTATAAACAAAAAAAATAACAAAACATTTGTTAGATAATAAAAAATGTAAATAAATTTTATTAAATATAGGAAGAATAATAAAGTGATATTTCTATATCAAATAACAAAAAATATATAACTTCTTTTAATAGATTTAAAGTGTAATTAAAATTCACCAACTTTATTTGTGTATATCAAAATTTGTTTCAAGTTATTTTTTTCTAGATTATCCATTGATTCTTCAATGTCAGTTGTATATAATTTTGTTTGTTAAAAGACCAAACTTAACACTCATGTTTTGGCTGTGCTTCACGGTATAAGCTTGCTAATTGTGATATATATTTTATTCCACTGTGTTATCATTGTTTTAAATAAAATTTGCATATACGTCATTATTGACCGCACAATTTGTCAGATCACAAAACAGGATTCTGGATTAAAATCTTTGTGTGTGTGTGTGTATG
>JASAMX010002617.1:0-17717 GCA_030248175.1 Microlaimidae sp. YZB2_3 | reverse complement strand
AAATTACACTATTTATTTTATAACGATTGCTCACCACAGACGCAACGTAGAACCATGGTAATGAAAAATTCGGAAATAGATGAAATTTTTCCTAGACAGTTTGATTTTTAAACCAATTTATTGCGTATTCATGAAATGCCCATGTTCTAAAAACGAGTAACAATTTTGTTTTTTATAAATCACACAAGTTCACATGAAAATCTCATAACATAACAAATAAAAAGCTCACGAAAGTCATCTACATATAATTAGCTCTCATTTAAGCTATTAAACGTTATATTCCGTCAGGGATTACCAAAGATATAGTCCAAAATCAAAAATGTCCAATTTGGAAAAGTGCCAAAATTAAATGCACTACTCTATATGTTCCAAATTTTAAATTTTATAGAGATGATTCGGCCGAGTTATTTAAAATCAAAAAAAGCGTTTAGGAAGTTACTTACTTAACTTACTTACTTCCTAACTTACTTACTTACTCACTTACTTAGTCATCTGAAGATAATATCCGGCGGCCCACGGACGCCGGAAATTATCAGAGCCAATTTTATTTACTCATCAAAATCTGTCCACTTAATAAATTCGATAACTGTGTTTTTAAAGGTGTGTTACAAAGTCAAGCTTATGTCTTGAGTTTTTATAATTGTTTTAATAAATTTTTAATTTGTGTTCCTCTAACCTTGTAGCTTGTTTCCGTTAAAATGAGATTTTCAAGCTCAAAAGATGTATTTATTTAGTGCCTTCTGTACTTAAAGAAATTTTTCTTCAGTACGCACATTTTCATCAAAAAAAATTTAACAAAAAACAATTGTATGCTTTTATCTTCTTTATTTTTGCACTCTGGTTGTTGATCTTTACAGTGTTTTTGTTGGAATATTAGTCTTTTTTCAGTAATAAAACTTACAATTTTTAATTAGGAAGCAGAACATCAGTAGGAATTATATATTTTGAGTCTATTTTGTTAGATATCCTGCCAAAACAAACAATTGTAGAATGAAATTATTTTTTAAATAAAAATCTGCAAAAGAAAATGACAACTACAAGGCACTTATTTGATAAAGCATTTATTTGTCTTTTCCTAAATATCAAACAAGATTTTCAGTATTTTTTATACTTCTTAAAGTTTCACAAAAACAAGGTAAAATCTTAGCTTTCTTCATTAAAACAATAATATCTTAATAAAGACTTTGGGTAAAATCTACAACCAGAGTTTCAAAATGTTCTTTTTTATATTTTTTATAACAAACAAAAATGAAGTGAAGCAAAAAATCTTCAAGTAGAATTTTCTAAAAAAAAAATATATTAGAAATATTATAAAGTTATATTTTTTTAATTTAATATATTTCAATAATACAATAACGTAAAAATTACGATGTTTTGGTAATTGTTTATATTTATAATATATATTTTAATATATATTTTTATTATTTATTTATTAATATATATTTTATTGTTATTTATTTATTAATATTATAATATATATTTTATAATATATATTTTTTATAATATTTATTTATATAATATATATTTTTCCCACAAACTATGCTTCTGCTCTACTCCAATCCAATCCCAATAATAAGATTCAACTCTTTCATCCCGCTAATTTTTATTTTTTTATTTGTTCATCCCAATAAAAAAGATTTACAATTTTTAATTCTTTTTTTTGCTAAAATTAAAGTAATGAATTCTTTATTTTTTGAAAGAAAATTCTAAATGAATTCCTTATTTTTTCCTGTATTAGCATTCATTATTTAAGGTGCAGTATACTAAATCATGGCGCTTTTTTTTGTCGCTTGGATTTTAGTATCAATTGATGGGTCAGGTTTCACTGAGAGCAAAAAATTATATTACAAAAAAAATAAATTTTTAGCGGTTGTCAAAATATTAGCAAGAATATCGGTTTTTTCAGATAATTTTTGGTTTTTACCAAACACCAACCACAATGTGTTTTGTTTGCTTACGTTGAACTTTGCAAACGCATTCTTTTTCGTAAAAATTCAGATGTATTTAAGACATTGCATATGCAAATTTTGTTATGAAAATATGCAAAAATTTTAATTATACTAATTTTCGTGTCTTTTTATTTATTATATTTCAATTATAATGTTTTCTTTTAAATAAATGAATTGATGTATTTTGAGTTCAGTTCAATATTGGCAGGAGTTTTTTTAATCTCTCATCTGGCGTACATATTTACTGTTATTTGGCTGGCTGAGCGGCAAACAAATCGATGGAATAATGAAGCGATAATAAACCGCTGAAAATTATTTTTTGTAATACAATTTTTTTACTCATTGAAACCTGACGTATCGATTAATACCAAAAACCAAGCGAAAAAATACACCATGATTTAGTATACCGCACCCTTAAACACTACCAACAAAAATCCTCATTCTTGATTGATTTTGGTGTAGGCTCTTATCTCCTTCCCTGGCCGTAGTTTCCAAAAATAATCTGACAAGGAGATAAAATGCCGTAGTTTTGAGGAAATAAAATTCCAAAAATAAAATGCCGTAGTTTTGTGGAAAATTACCCTTTTTTCTATCTCCAAAAAAAAAAAAAACTAGCAACGCTTTTGATGGTTAAAGTCCTGATTTTATGAGCAAAATACTTATACTATACTTATACTCATTAATCTGAGTACTCAAGGGGTTTTCAATATGAGTACTCACTACTAAACTCACATTTATTTTTTAATGTGAGTACTCAAATTTACTAAACTCACATTAAAATTTCAGTACTCAATAAAAGCTTAGTCTGAAAACGATCAAAAAAAGCGATTGAAAACGAATCTTATATGTTACCAATAAATTTTACAAAATTTTTTTAATTATGAAAATATACGCTCGCGAGATAACAGTGTAAAGCTAAAAATGCTAAAAACTCGGTTAAAAATAAATAAACATTTTTTTTGCAACAATCTGTAGAATTCTTGGCCCCCTGAGATTGTATTAGCAAAATTCGTTCAATATTTTTATTAACATATTATAAAAGTATATTTAAAGCTTCTAAATTTGCTTTGTTACCGGTCTTTTTGTGTTTCTTAGGGGCCATTTACACCTGTTTCAGTTCCCAGATCATAGAAACAGCGAAAAAACAAGTGTTCACATATAAACTTGGAGCGGCGCTGTAACTTTAAGGAAAAAATTAAGGGAAAAACAGGCAAAGAGGCGTCGCCGTGCATATATCACACGCGCTCAGTCGCACACACACAGACTTTTTTGGTAATAATGCCAAAAATATATAATATACCAGAAATGTTGCAACTCTTATACAAAAAAAAAACAGAAAAGTAGGCCATTATAATGAGCCTCTCCATTTAAACGATACTCTCCATTATAATGGCATAGTAGCCATTTTAATTCGGTGAGTTAAATAAAGAAGAAGCCATTATAATAGCCATTTATTGATTTCATTTTATTTCATATATACTCAAAAGTGTATTACTCTCCGGGCCGCAGTAGTTTTCCCGTGTTGGTTTAATACTGTCCAACATGGCAAAACTCATGCGGCCCCGACAGTATTACATCTGTGAATGAAGTGAAATTAAATCAATAAATGGATGTTATAATGGCTACTTTGTTTCATTTTTAACTCGCCGAATTAAAATGGACTACTATGCCATTATAGTGTAGAGATGTCGTTTAAATGGAGAGAATCCATTATATTGGCCTACTTTTCCGTACTTTTTTATATAGGAGTTGCACATTTTTCGGTATATTATATATTTTTGATAATGCTAATACTTCTGTTAATTAAGAATTCACAGCAGCTTCAGAATATTGATTTTTTTAAAAACTTTTTTGTGCTAATTATTACAACGCTTTGTTTCTTTTTTTGTGCTGTTTCTTCAAGAATATGGAACGGAAATTATTGTTTTTTAACCAAAACATTGTTAACACGAAAATATTAAACAAATTTAAAAAGGTTTAAAGTTTTTTTATAGCTTAAAAAACTATTCTAAATGAGTATTTTGTGTTTGTACTTACGTTTTTGCGAGCCTTATTTGACTAAAACAACTGCGAGCCTTATTTGAGTTTTTATACCGGTAAACAGTTAGGTGTGAACGACCCGTTTTTGGGATCTGGGAACTATGATTTAGGAACTGGAAACTGGAATCAGGTGTGAACGGGCCTTTATTTTAAATTCAAATCTTAGTTCAAGACTTAGTTATGTTTTTACTATTCAAAAAGCTTGCACCTCCGAATTTTTTTAGCTTTAAAATGTCATATAGTATTCGTGATCACGTCATAAATGTTTTGCTCTGTGGGATAGGTTGTCGGAGGAGCAGCGGCAAAACAGGGCTTCAAAATGAAGGTGGGAATATGGCTAAAAGAATGCCGCGCGGGCGGGTTATTATAAAGGCGTGGCGCGTTATTAGACATAAATGCGGGCGTCCCTTTATGAGCGGGGTGTCCTTTGATGCGCACGGGATTCCTTCCGTTTAGAACAATGGATTTTGACCAGGGTGTGTATTTGATTGAATTTTTTTGTTGTGTTTTCAATAAGTATGAACAATTTAATTAAATAATTATAAATTGGTACGATTTCATATTAAATATACTCACAAACAAGTGTAATACTGGCCAGTTACTTCGAAACTGAGCTATTCAGATGCTTTTGCTGTACACTCAATAAAACAATTAGTACGCATTATGTCTGTTTCTGCTCATAAATCATAACTCAAAAAAAAACTTTTTTTCGTATAAAATTTTGAAATTTTCCTCTATTCTACAGCAAAAAAAGCCTTTCCAACAATCTATTAAGACATTCATAAAATTTAGTTACTCTTTGCACACAGTTTCTGGTTTTATTTCAGCTTTTATGACATTTTTTTTGTGTTAACTTTGTGTCACATTATGTTATTTATGCAGAAAAAATTTCTGGCGTTATTTTGCCTAAAAAATATTTTAAAATAAAAAAATTATTGATAGGTCTTAAATTTAAAAAGAGCAATACCTCTAACCAATCGGCTATAAAATCATTTCTGTCCTGACTATTAAAAAGGTTTAAAAAAAACTGGCTCTAAAATCTGAAACCAGATTCAGATTCTGAATTCCGTTTAAGAAGTTTAACAAAAGATTAAAGACACTAAAGTTATAATCCTTCAAACTCAAATGGAGGGCGTAACCGATCCCGTAAGGAAGAAATAAACAATGAACGTGTGGGAATAAAAATAATAAAAAAAAGTTTTTAGAGATTATTCCTTAGAATTTTTTTAGCTTTAAAATGTCATATAGTATTCGTGATCACGTCACATATGTTTTGCTTCCTATGATAGGTTATTGGAGGAGCAGCGGCAAAACAAGGCTTCAAAATGAAGGTGCGAATATGGCTGAAAGAATGCCGCGAAGGCGGGGTATTAGAAAGGCGTGGCCGCGTTATTAGACATAAATGCGAGCGTCCCCTTATGCGCGCGGTGTCCTTTGATGCCCAGGAGATTTCTTCCCTTTAGAATAATGGATTTTGACCAGGGTGTATGTACCCAATTTGCGTCAGTTGCTTCTCTCCACGTGATATTATTTCAAAAAACGAGTGGTTACTTTACCACCTACTGATTTTCACCCTGATAGAAATCATCTTTATTTGTAAAATTATGCATTTGAATTAAAAATCTGACTAATTTTCAATGAATATAACAAGTTGAAATATTGACTCCTTAATAACTTTTAAAACCGTCTCAGAATACAAATTATGCTTAGTAAAATATAATTTTGCATCAAAAAAATTTGAACGTTTGCTATTACAAAAAAATTAAACAATTACTAGTGTATTATTATTAGGCCAAGATTATTATGGCGTGTAATATTATTATGGCCTAATAAGAGCGCGCTCTTATTAGGACGCGCCCTTATTAGCACACCATGGACCTAATAAGGGCGCGCCCTTATTAGCGCACTTATCGATTTTCAAAAAATAAGATTATTTATAAGTCTGGTTTATGCGACTGTTATTGTAGCTGCGATGGCTTAGTGGTAGTGATTCATTCGGCCTACCGTTGAGCAAGTGACGGGTTTGAATCCCGCGGACGGTAGATTTTTTTTAATTTTTTTTCTTTTCAAAAATTGTCAATCTTATTTTTTGTTTTATTATTTTTCTTTTTATTTAACATGAGTAGCCCACCAAAAAAATAGTTGTTTATTTTTGTTTTTTGTGTTTTGGAAATTATACTTATCGTATTTGGTACACCATAACAATAGAAAACTAACCTAAAAAAATTTTAAATGTTAATCCTGCTGAAATATGAGCTATATAATAATGACAAATTTAAAACTAAATCGTTTAGTGTTAGTTTTGTGAAAATGAATAAATACTTACCTTATACTTGCTTAATGATAAGATTAACTTGTGCATTAAATAAAATGCGAATAGTTTTAATTTTAATGAATAAAATATAACAGTTGTTTTTTTTTGAGAAAATTGATTTTAAGGTGACGTAATAATTTTCAGCAAAATAAACTTTTCACACCTTTTCCGTTTGAACAAAGAATAAATTGGAATACTAAACTACTTAATTGTTATGGTGTACCAAATGCAAATATAAATTCCAAAAAGCAATAACAAAAATAAAAAATAAATTTTTTTGATGGGCTACTCATGTTAAATTAAAAGAAAAATAATAAAACAAAAAACAAACTCTACCATCTGTGGGATTGAAACCCGTCACTTGCTCAGTGGTAGGCCGAATCACTACCACTGAGCCATTGCAGTTATTACTATTACAACAGCATCGTAGCTACTACTATTACTAGCTACTACAACAGTCGCATAAAACACACTTATAAATAATTTTTTTTTGAAAATCGATAAGTGCGCTAATAAAGGCGAGCTCTTATTAGGGCCATGGTGTGCTAATAAGTGCGCGCCCTAATAAGAGCTCTTACACGCCCTAATAAGGCCCCCCTTTCAGAAACAGGGCGTTAATTAGCACATCCAAATGCCCTAATAAAAGCGCGCCCTTATTAGGGAGCGCCCTAATAAATGCACTTAATATGTTTGAGAAATATGTGTACTCACATATTTTTCCTTTATTGTTATGTTATATATTTTTGGTATTATGAAAACATCGTAATTAAAAAACAAACGTTACTTTTACGTGGTTTACGTTTTATCGTGGTTTACGTTATCATTTTTCTTATTAAATTTTTTCGCAAATATAAAATATTGTTTGTTTTGTATTCCGAAAGTAAAGTAAAGTAAATAGTTGTTTTAAACTTTTATAGCTGAATATTAAGGAAAATGATTCGTGGTATGGTATTAAAAAAGCGACAGCAAAATGGGAGAGACTGAGGTACTTCAAACAATTGTTCAAACCACAAAAAAAACACAATCCTTATGTTAAATTTCAAAATGGTATTTGGCGTGTCACATACACGTATATGCACCATATAAATCTAATAGGTAATTTTATACAAATTCAAAGGTGATATTTTTTTCATAAGAACAGTATTAATTTAAAGATGATTTTCAATTTTAACTTTAGGAATAAAATTTTCTGATGTTGAGACACTATTTCTATCCTAAATTTAGAAAAGCTTCTAAATAGTTTTTAAGATTTTCTAAAAGTTTTTACGTTTACGTTAAACATTGTTATAAACAAATGCCGCGTTCTCCACCTAGGATTTAATAATAAAAAATTAAATTATTATTTAAATGATAATCAAATTATTAGCCAAAAATTTATACATGATTTAAATATTTTAATATCAAAGTACTTAAAGTTTTCATCCCATTGTGCACCTATAGCCGCAAAAGCTCAGAATAGAACAGCCATTCTGTTTAGGTCTTTCCATACTCGTAACATGGAAATTTAACTAAAAGCTTATAAAAACTTTGTGCGTTCACTAGTCGAGTTCAAAACCTACGTTTGGAACCCTCATTACCTTATGAACATCGATTGTCTTGAAAAGGTGCAAAAAACTTTTACAAGGCGTTTATATCATAGTTGCTCTGTTCTTCATGTAGATTATGAGACTCGACTATGGGAACTCAACCTAAATAAACTTTCAGTGAGACGAAAACAAAATGACATACTGCTTCGCTATAAAATGTTAAATGGACTAACTAATATACCAGTTTATAAATTTCTCTCTATTGATCAAAACGATAAAACCAGAACTAACGAAACTAAAATTAAACGGTTTCTATTCCAGATCAGACATATCTAAATATTTTTATTCAGGTCGTATTTTTTAACTTATGAAATAAGATCCCATCTGACTTTGTATTATCGCCATTTCTGAACAATTTTTACTGTAAACTTTCTCGGTATGCTATATAAGTTTATTTGATATAAGCTCATATCATTTTATGCAATTTTTTTGTATATCTACTTTGCTTGTATTTTGCAACAGATTATCTTTGTAAAATGATTATACTATTCCCCATAATATTTTTTAAAATTTTTTTGCGTTCTTTGTACAACCCACATCAATTTTTTTGCTTTTACTCAATTACCAAATCAAAGTTTTAAATCTACTAGTTTAATTTATTTACACATTTTTATTGTAAGTTTTTCTTCGTATATTTGTTTAGTAAAAACCAAATTCTTTCTTGCCTTAAATGTTTTTTTAAGCTTTCACTATCTACCACTATTTTCTCAAGTAATCGATAAATGAAACGATTTTTTCCACTTATGTAGTTATAAACGGCTCTCTTGATGTGTGTTAATTTTTTTTATTTATGTATTCACTATTTTACCAAGTCATTGCGGTGTTCACGGGGCCATGTGAAACTCAACACATGGACGGTTAAAAAAATAAATGAATTAAAAAAAAATTAAAAAAGGGAATTTAGAAAAAAAATTCTTTAAATAAATTTAAAACAAATACTGCAAAACAAGTTTGTAATTAATGTTTTGCTTATATAACTAGCCATAACTCACGAACCCATAAAGCAATTGTTAAAAGTAAACTATCATTGAACTCCTCAAAAACTGTAATATTTAATGCTGTATTTAGTTTTAACTATTCCGAGATTTTTTATTTGATTATTAAGTTAAAACTCTCTAATAATTTACACAGTTGTTAACCAAATATTATTTTGATATTATTGTTTTTTAAAAAATGTTACGAATAAAATGATACTTGAACCTTAAAAATTAATTGATTATTTAAAGAGTTATGACTATTTGTATATAGTGCTAATGTTAAAGTCAACCAAATAATAACCGCATTTTTTATTGTTAAAATTATATTACTAATATCAAAAATATTATTTTGCTAATATAATAATAAATTTAATACTTAAATTTTAATTTTTACTATTTTATATAATCTCAGAGCAAGATTTTTTCGTTTTAGCTGATGAAATTCGTGGTTTAGTGCTGAAGTTGCTTAGAGTTAACTTTAAAATATATAAATAAAACTCAGGACTCAAAGTCAAAATTTGACACTTCTTTAAAAAAAATGCTCTTCTAATTATCTAAGAAAATCCAGAGTTGAAACTTAACTGCCAATTAACCAAAAAACTTTAAATGTAGAAACTGAAATAAAAGAATCCTGGTTTTTTTGTTGACTTTAACTTTAGCACTATATAAAATTAGTCATAACTCTAGAAATCATGCATTAAACTTTACAATTTAACTATTATTTTATTTGTTATAATCGTTAGAGAACAATACTATCAAAATAATTTTTGATGAACTATTGTGTGAATTATTAGAAAGTTTTAACTTATTAATCAAATCAAAAATTTCGAAATAGTTAAAACTAAATACACCATTAGATTTTAAGGTATTTAACGAGTAAAATGATAGTTTAATTTTTACAATTGCTTAATAAGTTCGTAAGTTATGACTGGTTTTATAAGCAAAACATTAATTACAAACTTGTTTTGCAGTATTTTTGTTCAATTTATTTTTAAAAATTTTTTTTAATTCCCGTTTTTTATTTTTTTTAAATTATTTATTTTTTAACCGTCCATGTGTTAAGTTTCACATGGCCCCCTGAACACCGCAATGACTTAGTAAAATCGTGAATATAGCAGTATTTTCTTTGTGTACATTAACTCATAATGTTGGATTGTCATAGTGATATGTTTGTTTAACCCTTTCTTTGTCTTTTATCTTTGTTGTACTGCAAGTCTGTTACCCTTGCTGTAACCTTCGCAACAAATAAAATTTCTTCTTCTAAAAAAAAAGTTCAGTGTTTTAACAACCTGAAAACATCATTGCTTATACTTGAAAAACTAAATCTTTAATTACATTAGATAGAAAAACAAAACTATTTTATCCCAGTAAAAATGGGGTGGCTTAAAAGGGAAGGCAAGTTTTACCTGCGTCTTATCTGACTCCTATCTGCCTCCATTTAAAGTCTGCCTGCCTCCTATGTGTTTCTCAGACATATTTAGCTGTCTCTTACCTCTATATGCTATATGCTTTTACATAGGATACAGTACCTGCCTCCTTCCTACCTGTATCCAAAGTCACGTACCTACATCCGAGGTTTTATATGCCTCCACCCTGTCTGCTACCTGTTTCAATTTTGCCTCCTTACCAGTTAGGTGCATTTTTAAAATTAGTTAAATAGCTATCTAGTTTTTACCTAGTTATTTTTGGCAAAATTTACCCAGTTACTGTGCGCCTAGTTTTAAACTTTCACCTTGTACCTAGTTTCTGATTGGGAATTAACCTAGTTATTTACCTAGTTCTTACCAAGTGTTAAATTTTTTTAGTACCGGTATTTAAAAAAATAAAATATTTAGCGGAACTGCAAGTGACTTTAATGCATTTTATTTATAGTTGTATTTAACCGATAGCTATCTGCTTACACCATTGATTCAGATTAAACTGCAGTAGTTTTTGGAGACCATATTTTGTTAAACTTATTTTAGAATTTTTTCATTATATAATTTCAATCAAACCTTGTTTTAATTAAATGAAATTATATCAAAATATTTTTTATTCTAGCAAATACAGACAAACAAAGAAAATATCACGTGCTATAAATTTAACATAACAAATGTGGTTAATTAGAAAAACTGACTGAAAGGCTTAGTATTCTAAACAATAACTTAAATTATTATCAAGATTTTATGTAAACTCAAATACAAAAGCGGCTAGAAACTGTATTTTTTATAAGGTATTTCATTTAAATACTTAAAAACTAAAAACTTCTTTTGTGTTAGATATTGAGTTGTTCTAGACCCGTTTTTGTGACAAATTATTTTATTTAGGCGTAAATCTATTGTAAAAGTAAAAAATTCTTGAGTTACTTCTGCTTTTTTAAACTTTGATTTAGTACAAAACTATCCTTTGGTTGGATTCAGATTATTATTGAAAAAATCTGGGCATTTAAATTTATTTTTCCCTGAAAAATTTTGCTAGATTTACAAATACGAAACGCACGTCGATCTCTAAGCTTAGATAAGTTTTAGATTTTTAATTTTTATTCTCGTTTGTAACTGGAAAAATACATTTCCTAACTCTCTATAATTTATTGTTGATGCATATTAATTAGGTATTATATCTTAACCTTATGTCTATGTGTTTCAGATATTAATACCGTTTCAATCTGACTTTAGCTTGATAAATTACTGAAAGCAGTTATTTATATAAAAAAATAAATGCTGTTAATTAAATATGTGAAAATTTATCTTTGGAAATGGTAAAAATATCTCTAGAATAAGGTTTTTAGTAATGTTAAACTTTTTTTGCGTTTTGTTTCAGCAAAAAAGTGCTTCATTATATAATTGAAGACATTTATTTTTTACTCAAAAACTGCAATGATTTCTTAAGTCGGTAAAAATATTTTTTGAGTCTTGTGTGTAATTTTTTTTAATTGGAATGCTTGATTTTACAATTGCGAAATTTTTGTCGTTAAAAGTTAATAGAAACAAACAATAAAATTAATAATAAAAAAATATGAAATAGGTGAGCATATACTTTAGATACTAGTAAGTCCTTTTTTAAAAAATTTTTCTGCAACAAAAAACTTTAATTTTTTGGAAACAAAAAAAAATTTAGCAAAATGTCGCAGGCACTAAAAAAAGTTAGTTAAATTCAAAACAAAAAATTATTCTATTCTATTTAAAGAAGAAAGACGAGAGGTAAAGATTGAAGCCCGTCAAATCCCTTTTTATATGTTGAAGTATAAAGTGTGTTATATTTTATTTTTTGAGATAAGCTACAAGCTTAGTCTTGCAGTTGTTAAGCGAATAAAAAAGTGGGGGTCACACAAAAAACTAAAATATTAAATCTATTTTTTTTTTATTTTGCGCGATGTGGTTTTGCGGCGCGAGAAAAAAAACTAAAAAAATTCATTGCATTCATTTTCACTTTCATATGCGGCAGTCCTATTAATTTAAAATATATATTAATTTTTATATTTTCATTGAAATGGATTCATCGGGGTAAATATAAGTGTTTCTTCAGAATGCGATCCCTGGTTGTAAAACTATTCAAAATATAAAAATATGTTTTAAAAAGTCCATTCCAAACTTTTAAATAAAAGCATTTTTTGTAATTGGAACATTAAAAAAGTAGAACCCAAGCGCGCTACCAGCGCCATACCTACGACGCGGCAAAAAACTAAAAACCTCAAAAAATAGATCTGCTTTTGTAATATTCAGAAATATTTAAGAAAATTTGAAAGGAAAGGTCAAGGTTTTGAATTTATAAATGTTTAAATTATTTGAAACCGTAAAATGTACTACTAGCTTGCTGTTTCTCAATTTTCCTCCTGTATACAATTGGCGTTAGTTGTCATTGTACCCTCTTCCTACAACAAAAAAACTTTTTCAGAACAAGTCTATACTCGCATTGGTTAATCTCAAATAACAATCTAAACTCACAATCCAAATGCACAACCCAGTTGTAGTTTTTCTTTAGTTTCTTTCATATATCGATTAAAATATGTAAGACCCAGTACACTCGCATATTTTAATGTTAAATAACACACAAAACTCACAACCCAAAGACACAACTTAACCGTAAATCTTCTTTAGTTTCTTTGACGTATCTATTTTTTATGTATCTATTATCTACTATTTTTTTACCTAGTTTTTTAAGTGTACTTAGTTTTACCTACTAACTTTTTCACCTAGGTTTAAATTTTGAAAATGCACCACACTGCTCCTAACTGCAACTGAGGCAGATTTTTCTGCTTTCCACCTTCCTCAACCAAAACAGTTTTAACAGCTTTCCCCACCAAATTTACTTCCATTCTTACCAGTTCAAATTTGTCTGCTACACTTCCTTTACCCAACCCACAGATAGACCAATAATAACGCGACACTTTAAGCGGCAGTCGAATTCTGACCTTTTTACATAAGCCATTCATTTTAGCGCACCTTTTTTGAAAAAAGTCTTCATACATATCTATTTGTAAGTTTTTTTTAGAAAAAAAAATTTATGAAAACACTCAAAGGCACCTTCCTGGCTAGGCAAACGGGAATTAAAAAATAATACTGCTCATAGGTTGCAAGCTTTTTTAAATGTTTTTTTCTAAAAAAAGCGTGGTATTTTAATTGTTTTTGTAACATCAGACACTGAAGCGCTTTTTAGTTATAGATTTCGCAAGCACTGACGAAGTCAGTGTGAAGTGAAATCTAGTTTATATGAGTAAGCTGAAGAACGATTAACATAGCAATATTCACCTCTCTCACTGCCGTCATTTAGGAACTAATGCGTTACATTGTATTTTTGTAGCGGCTTTTGATTTTTGTAAATTTATTATTTAGCAAATATTACTGTAGACTTTGCTTCAAGACCCATTCTTTCAAATTTAATTGAAAAATTGGGGCTGGAACTGGGCTTGAAGCAGCGACCCTTCCCTCACCGTGGGAACGCTCTGCCACTGAGCTACCCAAGCCACGGGAATATTTGGCTAAATCACTCTTTTATAGCCGTGGTTGAACAGCATCGCGCTGTTATTGTTTTATTGTTTATTTGTGGGACCTGCCGTCCGGCCGGTTGATAACACAAATAACAAGACAGCAGAAAGAGTGAGAACTGCTGGTTTTATTGTATTTTTGTAGCGGCTTTTGATTTTTGTAAATTTATTATTTAGCAAATATTACTGTAGACTTTGCTTCAAGACCCATTCTTTCAAATTTAATTGAAAAATTGGGGCTTGGAGCTGGGCTTGAACCAGCGACCCTTCCCTCACCGTGGGAACGCTCTGCCACTGAGCTACCCAAGCCACGGGAATATTTGGCTAAATCAGCCGTGGTTGAACAGCATCGCGCTGTTATTGTTTATTGTTTATTTGTGCGACCTGCCGTCCGGCCGGTTGATAACACAAATAACAAGACAGCAGAAAGAGTGAGAACTGCTGGTTTTATTGTATTTTTGTAGCGGCTTTTGATTTTTGTAAATTTATTATTTAGCAAATATTACTGTAGACTTTGCTTCAAGACCCATTCTTTCAAATTTAATTGAAAAATTGGGGCTTGGAGCTGGGCTTGAACCAGCGACCCTTCCCTCACCGTGGGAACGCTCTGCCACTGAGCTACCCAAGCCACGGGAATATTTGGCTAAATCACTCTTTTATAGCCGTGGTTGAACAGCATCGCGCTGTTATTGTTTTATTGTTTATTTGTGGGACCTGCCGTCCGGCCGGTTGATAACACAAATAACAAGACAGCAGAAAGAGTGAGAACTGCTGGTTTTATTGTATTTTTGTAGCGGCTTTTGATTTTTGTAAATTTATTATTTAGCAAATATTACTGTAGACTTTGCTTCAAGACCCATTCTTTCAAATTTAATTGAAAAATTGGGGCTTGGAGCTGGGCTGAACCAGTGACCTTCCCTCACCGTGGGAAGCTCTGCCACTGAGCTACCCAAGCCACGGGAATATTTGGCTAAATCACTCTTATAGCCGGGTAACAGCATCGCGCTGTTATTGTTATCGGCAGGTCCCACAAATAAACAATAAAACAATAACAGCGCGATGCTGTTCAACCACGGCTATAAAAGAGTGATTTAGCCAAATATTCCCGTGGCTTGGGTAGCTCAGTGGCAGAGCGTTCCCACGGGAGGGAAGGGTCGCTGGTCAAGCCCAGCTCCAAGCCCCAATTTTCATAATTTGAAAGAATGGGTCTTGAAGCAAAGTCTACAGTAATATTTGCTAAATAATAGATTTACAAAAATCAAAAGCCGCTACAAAAATACAATAAAACCAGCAGTTCTCACTCTTTCTGCTGTCTTGTTATTTGTGTTATCAACCGGCCGGACGGCAGGTCCCACAAATAAACAATAAAACAATAACAGCGCGATGCTGTTCAACCACGGCTATAAAAGAGTGATTAGCCAAATTTCCTGGCTTGGGTAGCTCAGGGCAGAGGTTCCCGGTGAGGGAAGGGTCGCTGGTTCAAGCCCAGCTCCAAGCCCCAATTTTTCAATTAAATTTGAAAGAATGGGTCTTGAAGCAAAGTCTACAGTAATATTTGCTAAATAATAAATTTTTAATGCGTTACAGTAAAAAAAATTTATAATAGGACGATTTTAACTAATTCATAGTTTATTTTTCTAACTTTAAAGTTTACAAGAATGTGTTATAAATATAAACTCGGTTTTACTCGACTTTTTTTACTTGGCTTTCTTTAAAGTTAAGTTTATGCATTTTTAAGCCTAAGCAAAGCCAAAAATCAACCTAAACTTTCTTCGCGCAGATATTTGTTAAAGTTTAGGTTGTTTTTAAGGCTTCGCTTAGGCTTAGGAACACCTATGCTTAACTTTAAAAAAAGCCTAGTAATAAAAGTCAAGTAAAACTGAATTAGCCTATATTGCGCGCTGAAAAGTTCGCGCGACGCGCGCTGATAATTGGTAACTGTATTTATATTGATAACTATGCTGCAGGAGCAAATAGGCTATAGTCTGCTCAGGTACTTTCCAAAAAAAAAGATCCCTGTGAAGAAAAACAACTCGGTTTTGTTTTCAATTTTTTTTGTAGAATAAAAAAGATTAACAGTTTTTTTTACTATAAAAAATTGTTTAAAGATGTAAATATGAGATAAACATTATCTAATTACATATATTAACTGAGTTAACACCTTAGTTTTTAAATGGCGGCGGCTTGGCGGCTATTTGGCGGCAATTTGGCGGCAGATTTGGTGGTGCACATCCAACACGTATCACAAATCATCATTTATTTTAATATAAATTCAAAATTTATGCATTAATCAAATCAACAAAAAAGCACTCCTTCACATTAAAATTCTTCTCCCAATATTGCAATTAAATTTGGGTACCTACGCAGGTGTTGTTTGTGGCTTTAATGCTTTTTTGAAAAGGCTCTGAATTCTGTGCGCTGATTTGTAATTTCTACGCTTGTAGAATTATTTTTGTCTTTTATTTGTCCCACTTTTGACCTTTGTTTACACTAATATTGATGTTCAAATAATTTGCGCATGTACAATTATTTTGGGTTTTAAAAATGTATGTGTAAAGAATTGCTTCAGCCTGGTCCACATGTAGATCGTTGGAAATTTTGAAAATTGTAAACTTATTGCTAAAAATCCAAATAAACACGTAATAAGCAATTTTCTGAATTTATAGCCTTTAAATCGGTAGTAACGCTGAACTTAATTTCTGCCAGGTGGTATGCTTCAAAAAAGACAAAAATCACATACGGATAGTTTGGAGCCTCACTGTAGGCTTGTATAACATAGTTGGGGCATAATTTTAATACCGATCGAAAGCTAAAAGTCTGATCTTTATGCTGGTAGAGTTTTTTGTTAAAATTAACTCACGTTTAACCCTTTGTTCAACGCTTCAAACGTGGGGCAAAATTTCACCCAATAATTTCCCATTTTTGACCAAGGGTTAAGCAACTATCATAACGCTGTAATAAATTATAAATGGGCTCAGCTGATAGCCAAAATAGTTGGGTTGTTTGAGTAAAAATTTAAAGTGGAATTGTAATGGCCAAATGTGGTAAAATTTGCAACTTAAAGAAGTATACTCATTTTTCAAAAATTAACAAATTTTACCCCTGTCGGAAATTGATAATAACTCAGCTCAAATAACAGTTTGTGCAACAAATTTAGTATTTTTTAAAAGCTCACGACACGTAGATGCTAAATATTTTATTCCCGGGCTCTTACAAGCAAGTTTGACAAACACTGCAATCATCGGAAAATTTAGGCCAACTTATGCAATTTTTGGTCAACATTTTGCGGCCAGTATGAGCATATACAAACTAGAAATAAAAAAAACATAGCCTTTGTTAAAATCCCTTGTATGTCTACTTAGGTTTGAAATTTATTCCAATTTGAAAAACGAAATATTTTAAGGTGTCGCACTGTTTTGTATGACATGCACCATTTTACACTAAAAATACCATTTTTCCCAAACCCATTGACACCACACAGAATAGCCCCAATTAACCGAAGTCTGCTTAAAATGAACAAATAGTACCCTAAAAGGCACCACAATGGCAAATTAGCCCGAACTATTCACCCTTCACCCCCTAATTATGGCCCAAAATCGCCTCAAATTGAGTGTTTTTTTAAATGCGCGAAACAGCAAAGACATTTTGTGATGAGTATAGAACACCGTAGATTGGCCGTAACTACTCCAAACGTGCGAAAAACCAATAAGTACTACCCCAAAATACACGACGTTTGCAAAACTTCCCCCATATCGGCTCAGAAACCCCCCAAATTTTGCCCAAAATGCCTCAAATTAATCGTTTTTAAAATCATGCGCAAACTGCACAGACATTTCGTGATGAGTATGGAACACCGGAGTATTGGCCGTAACCTACTGGAAACGTGCG
>JASAMX010002616.1:0-15925 GCA_030248175.1 Microlaimidae sp. YZB2_3 | reverse complement strand
TTTTAGTTTTTTTTTTGTTATTTTGTACTTAGTTTTATTTAAGGAAAAAGTTTGTTTCGCGGGATCGTGAAAATTTTTATCATGATTTACTTTGTTCCGATGTAGTTTGAACGGTGCGAAGTGGAATTGAAATAGATTGATTTTTTTTCTTTGAATAGTTGGATTCAAAAAAAGCTTGAGCATCATTTTCTTGTTCTGGAGCTTCCGAAAATTCTATTTTTAATCTGTATATCTATAAATACATGCATTTTCTTAGTAAATTTCTATAGTTTTTTTGAATTAAAATTATTCTTTTGAAACAATTTATTGGCAAGCTCCGTCATATTAAATTGATTTGATGGTTTATGTTTTGATGGATTTATTTTTCACCTAGTCTAAAAGTTGTCAAATTAATGGCTATTGTGTGTATTCGCCAACTGCAGTTTGCTAGTGCGAAATTTTTACCTTTTAAAAATAATAAAACGTGCTAGTACAGAAAGAAATTACAGCCTAGAGCCATTTAGACCTAATAGGTAACTAAAGTCCAACTAATATTAAAACAAGTTTCCACTTTGAATCCTAAATACAAGCTAAAACATACTGTTTTTTATAAAACAAAAATATACGCATTGTCCTATTCCAAAACTATAATAGATTAGGAAGTGATTTTAACTAGAAGAATTTCATTTTTAGATGCAAAAAATTTATTTGTGAATTTAGCGTAAATTCAGCGTTTATGTTTGGGCTTGCTTTGAATACTGGTTTTGTTTTTCAACTAAAATGTCGAAATTTGTTTTCTTAAAAACTTTAGGCTCCAAAAACCTTAAGTCATAACTATGAAGATATACATTGGTGAACATACATTATTACTATTATTATATTATATTACATTATACATTAGTTAACCCTTGGTAAACATCAACCATTAATTGGTTAAACTGGTAGGCTTCTAAACTTTCTGGTAGGCTTCTAAAATGGATAGAAGCTTTTTTAAATAATAGAGAAATGAAAATAGTAATAAACAATACTTTTTCACCTTGCTACCTAGTTACATGTTCAGTACCACAGGCTCAGTTTTGGGACGGTTTCCTTTTCTCATATATGTAAACGATATTGTCAATTGTATCCAAAATTCAAAAATTAGATTTTTTGCAGATGATGCAAAGGTTTATACTAGTTTTTCAGAGTCAAATGACAATCAAATTAAATTACAAGATGATCTAAATAGAATTGTCCAATGGGCCCGAAATCGGCAGCTCAATTTATCTGAAAATAAATGTGAAGTACTACATTTAAATATTTGTAAAAATGTACACAAAACGGATTATTACTTAAATACTAAGAAGCTACCTAAAACTAATATATTAAAAGACTTTGGTGTGTTCATGACTAGTGACTTAAAGTTTTCAACACATTGTAAAAAAATAGCTAGTAAAGCTTTAAAAACAGTTAACTTAATTTTTAGATGTTTTAAATCTCAATCCATTAAAAACTATCTTATTGCTTATAAAAGTTTGGTGCTTCCTACTGTTGAGTAACCCATATATGACTAAGATAATATTGAGAAAAATTTAAAACATTATTTACCAAACGAGTTTTTAAAGTTTGTAACTTAAAAGACACTGGATATATAAACAGACTAAATACACTTAATATTATTAAGACTTTAGAAAAAAAGAAGAGAAAAGATGGATATGTTTGAAACATTTAAAATCTTAAATCAACTGGTATATTTAAACCCTGATAAATATTTTGTTCTTAACCTAAATTAAACAGAATAATAAAAAAGTTTTTAACGGTGGTATACATAAACTTTTGGAGCCGGTCCACTTCATACTTGCACAGTTTTCACGCAGACTAGTCAAACTAATCGTTTCGTAGCGTTCCCACACCAGCCATAACTTTTAAAATTTCTGTACCCATTTTTAAGGATATTTTTGCTTGAAATATTCATTATTTATATTTTTTATAAAGTGTGCGGTCGGATTGTTTGGCCGGCATGGAGTGGCTCATCGCCGACCCCGGAGAATGTGTTTTTTTACCACCGTTTAACAAACCGTCTTATTGCAATATAACACTAAAAAACCCAAGTAGCGCTCGCCTTGGTTTCAAAGTCAAATGCTCCAATAACAAATCATTCACCGTATACCCAGTATTCGATTTTATAAATCCTGGAAAATCTCTGAATCTGAAAGTGTGTAGGGCACCAGAACCATACAAGCAAAATGTAAGTTTCAAGATTCAAGATTTTATATTCTAGTAATACATCAAGAAAACAATTAAAAAAAATAGACACAAATGTAGCTTGCATCCCAGTTGAGTTAAAAAACAGAAAAAAGCACAAAATTGAGAGAAGACCTGGCTGATTAAGATTTACTAAGAAAAAAATGACTAAAGGCTTTAAAAAAATAAAGCTATTTATTATGTCATTATAATTTCCGTGAGTTAATTCATCAAAGATTTTATAAATTGGTACAGTACATAGTTTTGCAATTGACTTGATCTTCATTTAGATAATTCTACTAAAAAACCTGTACAATTGACTTTACAATTGACTCTTGAGTGCTCTTTTTTTAGTTTTTTTTTAATGTCCTCTGGTTGAATTTAGGTTAAGAACAAAATATTTCTCAGGGTTTAAATATACCAGTTGATTTAAGATTTTAAATGTTTCAAACATATCCATCTTTTCTCTTCTTTTTTTCTAAAGTTTCTAGATTAAGTGTATTTAGTCTGTTTATATATCCAGTGTCTTTTAAGTTACAAACTTTAAAAACTCGTTTGGTAAAATAGCGTTGGACTTTTTCTACAATATTATCTTAGTCATATATGGGTTACTCAACAGTAGGAAGCACAAAACTTTTATAAGCAATATGATAGTTTTTAATGGATTGAGATTTGAAACATCTAAAAATTAATTTAACTGTTTTTAAAGCTTTACTAGCTATTTTTTTACAATGTGTTGAAAACTTTAAGTCACTAGTCATGAACACACCAAAGTCTTTTAATATATTAGTTTTAGGTAGCTTCTTAGTATTTAAGTAATAATCCGTTTTGTGTACATTTTTACAAATATTTAAATGTAGTACTTCACATTTATTTTCAGATAAATTGAGCTGCCGATTTTGGGCCCATTGGACAATTCTATTTAGATCATCTTGTAATTTAATTTGATTGTCATTTGACTCTGAAAAACTAGTATAAACCTTTGCATCATCTGCAAAAAATCTAATTTTTGAATTTTGGATACAATTGACAATATCGTTTACATATATGAGAAAAGGAAAAACTGAGCCTGTGGTACTGAACATGTAACTAGGTACAAGGTGAAAAAGTATTGTTTATTACTATTTTCATTTCTCTATTATTTAAAAAAGCTTCTATCCATTTTAGAAGCCTACCAGAAAGTTTAGAAGCCTACCAGTTTAACCAATTAATGGTTGATGTTTACCAAGGGTTAACTAATGTATAATGTAATATAATATAATAATAGTAATAATGTATGTTCACCAATGTATATCTTCATAGTTATGACTTAAGGTTTTTGGAGCCTAAACTTTTTTCTAAAACAAATTTCGACATTTTAGTTGAAAACAAAACCAGTATTCAAAGCAAGCCCAAACATAAACGCTGAATTTACGCTAAATTCACAAATAAATTTTTTGCATCTAAAATGAAATTCTTTGAGTTAAAATCACTTCCTAATCTATTATAGTTTTGGAATAGGACAATGCGTATATTTTTGTTTTATAAATACAGTACGTTTTAGCTTGTATTTAGGATTCAAATGCAAACTTATTTTAGATTAGTTGGACTTTAGTTACCTATAAGGTCTAAATGGCTCTAGGCTGTAATTTCTTTCTGTACTAGCACGTTTTATTATTTTTAAAAGGTAAAAATTTCGCACTAGCAAACTGCAGTTGGCGAATACACACAATAGCCATTAATTTGACAACTTTTAGACTAGGTGAAAAATAAATCCATCAAAACATAAACCATCAAATCAATTTAATATGACGGAGCTTGCCAATAAATTGTTTCAAAAGAATAATTTTAATTCAAAAAAACTATAGTATTGCATGTATTTATAGATATACAGATTAAAAATAGAATTTTCGGAAGCTCCAGAACAAGAAAATGATGCTCAAGCTTTTTTTGAATCCAACTATTCAAAGAAAAAAAATCAATCTATTTCAATTCCACTTCGCACCGTTCAAACTACATCGGAACAAAGTAAATCATGATAAAAATTTTCACGATCCCGCGAAACAAACTTTTTCCTTGAATAAAACTAAGTACAAAATAACAAAAAAAAAACTAAAATTTCATATAATAATTTATGACAAAATCTTTGGTATGTGGCCATTTTCTTCAGATTTGTCAAGTCATTTAAAATTATTAGAGGTGACAACCACTCTGTACATTATTTAGAAAAGACAACTAAAAAGCAGAAGGCAAGGAACTGAAAAAGCAGTGAACATAAACTTTCTAAGATTTAGTGGGGTTTTACAACAATTATGGGAACATGGGACCAAAAACGAAGATAAATCAGCCAATGACATATTTACAAAAAAGATTAGTATATTTACAAGTTATAATAAAATCAACTACAACTACAATAGACAAATAAAAAACTAACAAGTACAAACTTTACCATAATAGAAAACAAATCAACTTTCCTACAAGAAGCCTGTTTTATCAAAACATTTGTAAATTCTCATTTTACGAATCTCCGCCTAGTTTTTGTAAAATATAATGATAAAAGTTTTTCAAATTGTAATCCAGAGAGAGTATTTATGCTGGATAAAAAAAATGCTCTGCGCTGATTATTTTGTCTGTCCTTTGATTTTCCATTTTTTATATCATTTATCATGTATTTTTCAAGAAGTAGGCGGAAATTTACAAACGTCTTATTGAAATAGGCCCCAGATAAATTGATAAAAAAAACAAAAAAAACAAACAAAAAACAAACCTCTACCTCCACACGTGCTACCATTTACTAGACATATTTGTGGGTGTTATGTTACAATTATGTATATTTTGTGGTGGCCACATCTTCTTTGCTGAGACATAGACAAGAAAAGACTGGTCACAGTAAACTGTGTCATACAATGTACTTACGCAAATTACATTTTCTAACCATGAAATATAAAGTAAAAGTATGTGCAATCAAACAATATTGGAAAAACTTAAATAAGTTTTTGGAAACCAAGGTTTTGTTACTACACAAAAAGATTTAAATCTGTTGAGTATTAAAAGATTTCATGCATTTTTCATATATAGCTAAATATTTTGTTTATTTTTCTATTTGAAAAACTTCCTTTTTAGAAACTCAAGATTTAAAATCGTCTGGTAAGTCCATAGATCAAAAATCTTCTGAGATATCATCAAAAATTATTGATAAATCACCAAAAAAATGTATTCAAATGCTGACGAGCCCTTCAGTTGAAACGTATCAAGAAATAAGGTACTTTAACTTTTAATATCAAACAAAAAAATGTTAGGTTAGTTAGCTGAGCATACCTAAAGTTGCAGATAAACAAAATAATAAAACAAAAAAATATAAAAATCACGTGTGTCCGTGCTTCCCCGAACACGTAATGTACAAATAAGCATAATAGTTGCACGTCATCAGCGGGGGCTATTATACTTATGTTACAAATTAAAATAAATTACTAAATTATTTTATAATTTTTTGTATAAATTTTTACATTATTAAACAAATACTGTTATTAGATTAGCACAAAATACAAACCGATTTCGTAACCTGGTGTTTAGGAGGTACTATAAGTCAAAAAACCGTTTTCTTTTTGCCTGTAAAAAATATTTTGACCGTGAAGTTTTATACTTTGAACAAAATATAGAATCATTGTTTAAAGTGTTTAAAAACAAAATCCAAATTCGGCGAGTTTGTTCTTTGCACAAAAGTGTGAAGATAAAAAAGAAAGTATGAACGCGGAATTTTACCTAATTTTTACTCCAATTCGCCTATTCCTGCTTCCGAAATAAATTAATTGTTTTTTTTTCTTACCAAATTTACTTTTATGGCTGGTTCACACTTATGACAAAACGTCCTTTGAACAAAGTCCAAAGGACAAAAGTCCTTTGGACGTTGTCCAAAGGACAAATACGGCGTAAAAACGTCCTTTGGACTTTGTCAAAAGGGTAAAGTCCAAAGGACAAAATCCAAACGACAAAGTGTTTATACTTTTTGTCCTTTGGACTTTTCCCTTTGGATTTTGGACTTTGGACTTTGTCCAAAGGGCAAATTTTAAGTAGCTTTCATCCTTCGTCCAAAGGAAAAAGTCCAACAGACGTTTTGGCTTGTCCAAAAGACGTTTGCCACCGATCTCCTTTCAACACATTTTTGCAGCTTTCTACGGTTTATATTCTGCCAAGTAAAACAGCTGATTTTATGTGAAAGTGATTAAATCTGCATAAAACTATTTTTATAGGCAAAAAATATCACAGGCCGATTCGGAATGGTTGGCTGGATTTCTTTCTTTGAACGGAGTGGAGCTGCTTTTGGAAGCCTTACAAAAATTAACCAGCAAGTCATCACAAAAAAACACAGACACAATAACCCCAACAGAGTGCGTTGAATGTATGAGGGCCGCCGTGAAAACAAAAAATGGACTTGAGGTGAGTTAAAAATTTTATTCCTGGATATTATTTGGTATTCTTTTATTTTTTTTTCAAATATTTTAGACCCTAATTTAGTGAACATGTGTTAAATGCTTTACACTTGTTTTACTATTAATACCATACCTACTTGCGCTATGCATATATACCCTTTGTCAAGCGTGTGTTACGTGTGCTTCTTTGCTTCTATCAAAATTTGCACATCCCCCTCGGCAGATTATCCGAGCAACAGACACCAAAACAAGTCAGGAGGAGCGAAAATAATTTTATCTGAAGGTGAAGACATTTTTTACAACATCAGTGAATACTTTATATCTGAAAAGACAATATTTTTTGATAATATGGTTATGCTGTTATAGTATCTGGCTGAATCAAAAGAATGTGTTGCTCTTCTGGCGTCCCTCTTGTTGACTTCCTGCAGCGAAGGTGTTAAGACAATGTCATCAGAGCTTATGGCAGCTATAACAATATATGAAAAAAACTCAATTCAAACTAGTGAGTTTCATTTTTGTTTCAAATTTTTTAAAATTTTGAGTTGTAAATCACGTAGGAAATGTCTACTACGTGTAGTTTTCTGTAGTGATGTTTCTACCCTCCAATATCATGCTCTGGAGCTTCGGCCATTTAAACCGGAGGGAGCTCCAGAACTCCAGAGCTCCGCCCCTTAAAAGAGCTATTTTAAACTTATTTAAGCTTAAAATACATTTAAAGCTACATTATTTGCATTTTTAAGACTATTTTTAACGTTTTAAATAAGTTTTGAAAAAATTAATTTACAAAAAGATTTTGACAAAGTAATCTTTAGCATTACTCTTTAATTATTTATGAATTTAGTTAAAAAATAGGGTGCAGCTCCGGAGCACCGAGGGTTGCCCCGGAACTCCTAAAAGCGGAGCTCCGCTCCGGAGCTCATGATATCGGAGCTTTGGGCTAAATTTTCAGTGATTTCGATTTTAGTTCTTTAAGAAAAAATATATCCTATCACACAGACCATGAAGCCAAAACATATGACATTCATTTTCACTATAATAAATACAAAACAGATAAGTTTGTCCGACAGTATGGAAAACAATTACTTAAGCGATATACAGCGTGAATTCCTTAGGATTCTTCAAAAAAAAACTATTAAATAAAAATAAAAAGTTTAGCTTATTGTTAAGATTTTTCTTCTGTTGCTTAGAGAAAAAAGTTTTTACAGGATATAATGTCAAATTTGGTATAACGAAAATTTATAAATTAGTCTGATAAAAATATATTTCTAATATTTAGGTTCTAGCAGCGAAGACAAAACTATATTCGATTATTCCTCAATTGTTTTGAAATCATTAGATAATTGCCAGTTGTTGGAACCAAAAAGCAGAAAACGAAACAAGCGACGAAAAAGCCAAAGAAAAAAAACGAAATCATGGAAAAGCATACTGGTGAATGATCTACAGAACAAAAAGTTAAGCTTAGACTACAAATCGGCCCTATTAGCTTTAATAAATTGTATTATCAGTAGCGCTAGCACTTTTATGAGCAGACTGAAACTCCGAGACGAGTTTGTTAGGACGGGTTTAAAGGAAACCATTGACATACTTGAAAAACTTGCAGATAAGAAGGAAGACAAGGATTTAAAGATACAAATCGAAACTTTCTTAGACCAGGAAAAAGCGGATGAAGGGAGTGAAAGTGATGAAAGCACTGAAAGCAAAAGTGGAGAAAAACGTGTAAAACCCGATCCTTTTAACCCCCTGGATGTTATGGAAATGTCACTAAAGAAAGCCAAAAGCACTCCCTACCATGAGAAACTGTTGTCTGTGTTTCAGAATTTAGCAGAGGCTGATTTTGATGACAACGAGAAAGTGGCATTAATGTGGAAACTCCTAGAAGAGATCTCAAAAAAGATGCCAATGATTAGCGCGTCCTCAGCTTTGACGTCTGCCAAAATTAAAGATTTGCTTAAATTGATCACAGAGGTATTCGCTGGTAAAGATATAAAAACAGTTTTAGCCGAAATATGTCCAACGGATGCGATACCAGAACCTCCCGATTTAAAAAGTAAATTTTTGTAATAAGTTTGTATTTTAATATTTTTTAAACTCAAAAACCATTTAATTGAATAAATCCTTTAAAAAATGAATAAATCCTTTAAAAAATTTGCATTTTTGCAACTTTTTTTCAAAACCCTAAATATTTTGTGTCTTTTTAAACGGCAAAAACCAATATGTAGGAAAAAAATTTGATTTAAGGAGGGAAATTAAAAATCGACATAAATAAAATAACCTTATTATATTTTAAAAATATTCATTTGTAATTAAAAACCTTAAAAGATTAAAAAAATAATTGATTTAATAATTAATATTATTGTAGTTTAGCTCTTCTATTTGACTAAAATATTTATATTTTGTTTCTTAAACATTTTCAAAATGCAAAAAAATATTAAAAAATAAATAAAATCTTTATTAATTTATTTGTTTAAATTATTTGCGTCAATTTTATTAAAAAAATAGAACAACAATGGTATATTGTACGGTATACCTATATATTTATGATAGAGAAACAAATAATAGCGTAAAAATATAATTACTACTAACTGTAGCAGTATCAAAGACAAAACCTAGGTTTCAAAGTGATGATTACTGATAAACTGTGCGTCCATTTTTTATGGTAATACACATTTTTTCCAATAACATTTCAACATGACAAGAAAATTTTTTCATTGGAAAAAAACATAATTTTATTTTTATTTGCATGAATTCGTTTTCAATGTGAGTAAAAATAATTCTTAAATTTTAGGTAAATCAGACCGCCCTCAACCACCGCCAAAACCGCTAATACTAATTATGTCTAAAAATAGGCCACCACCGCGAAAAGCTGAAGGTACAGGAAAAACGGCAAAACCTCTTCCACCACCTTCCAAAGAACAAATTCCTTCAAAGTCCTTTTCAACAACCCAACCGCCGCTTCCTCCATCGCCAATAAGCGGACTTGCAACTAAAAGCTCGCTAAAAGCCACGCCCCCACCACCACCTCCACCAATCAGCGGACTTAAAAATAAAGAAACCACGACTCCAACACCACCACCACGAATCAGCGGGCTTAAAAGTAAAAGCCCGCCTCCTCCTCTATTGCCGGGAAAAAAAGGTCCCCCGGGGCCCCCTCCCCCGCTTCCGGTCGGTGGAAAAAGTTTGGCGGCCACCGCGGCCACCTGCCCGACTCCTGTTTTTCCAAAAGAGAAGAAAACTAAATTCGTAAACTGGATCAAAATCCCGCAGCATTCGATCGCCGCTAAAAAAGAGTGTCTTTGGACGAAAAACCACAAATGTCCGGAAAATCTGGATGTAAAAAAGCTGGAAGAGCTTTTTGCGAAAGCGGAAGTGGTCAAAAAAACTGATGTGAAACAGGCAAAATCTAAAAGTCAAACCAAAATATGCTTGCTTCAGCACAAAAGAGGCATGGGTATGTAGTTTTATTTTCAATGTGTTGTAGTATTTTTTCCAAATTTCGGCGTTTGCAGAAAAATAATAAAATAATTATTGAATATAGGGTAATGCATGTAATTTCGGCACGTTTTGGACATTTTTAAAACCGTTTTTTAGCCATAACTTTTTTCAACTTTGTTTCATCAAAAAGTTTTATGTTACAAAGTTGTGTATTTTTTTATTTTTAACACACTGATATACATAACAATCAACATCTACGTAAATTTGTTTTATCAAAAAAGGGACGATATTGAAAATGGCCCCTTTGGAAAATTCGTTTGGTGCATTTAATTTCGGCACTTTTTTCTTCAGGCTATTACTTTCTTGTTTTTAGGTCAATATTAATGTTTAATGGCTTATTTGAAATGCTACATTTACTGCCATATTGGTTACTTTTACTCTAATTTGTTTTTATCTGAGTGAAAAATTGAAAACTAAATTATAGTGCCGAAATTAAATGCATTTTCGAAAGTGCCGAAATTAAATGCACCTTTTGCCCATTTTCCTTCAAGAAGTTACTACAGCCAACGAAAAAATTGGTAGATGATGTTATGACTGTCCTTTTTTGCCCATTCATATAGTTTCTAACAAACTATCAATGACTTCTCAATTCAAATTTGGGATCAAGTTATGATAAGATATGTAATCAAAACTTGAAAAAGTGCCGAAATTAAATGCATGACCCTACTCTTAGAAAAGCAATTGACTTTTGATAATGTACAGTGTTGTGCTCAGTGTTAGTGCTAGAGCTTTTACAAAAGTTCTGGCCTACTGAGCCATTTTATAGCAAAATAAAAATACTTTCGATGCTATTCAAAATACACTGTGTTGCATTTGGATCGCAAAACAATACTAAAAACACCGCTTCTTTTCGTTCCCAAAATAGTGTCTTTCTGTACTTCATTCCTATAACCTTAAACATTTCACATGTTGTTTTAGTTTAGTACTATTTCTTTTTACTTTTCTTTCTTTTTCTTGCCTGTTATTTTAAATTTAATAATTTTTAATTATTTTTTTTTAATTTCTTATAAAATAGTTCTGAATAAGCGTCTTTTACTGTACGAGAGATGGTACAAAAAGAAAAACATAAAAGTTGAAAAAATCTTAGTTTTCTTAGTTTCTTAAGTTTAAACCTATACTTCATAAAAATTGCTACACGATGATATGTTTTACTACGTTGAAGTGCTTTAATATATCAGTTTGTGCTAAATAAATTTTGGTTTTTTAATTAAACGTCACAATAGTTAGAAATCATCACTAAAATAGTATTTTCGTGAACAATGATTTTGAATTAGAAAAAAAAGTTGAAATTTGTGTTAATTGAAACTAATTTTAAATTTACGTAGATTTTTTTAATGTTTTGGTTGTATAACTACTTAAAATTTAAAAATTAATTTTAAAAAGTCCATTCCAAACTTTTAAATTAAGCATTTTCTGTAATTGAAACCTTAAAAAACTGGTAATCAAGCGGGCCAGCAGCGCTGTGCCTACGAAGCGGCAAAAAACTAAAAATCCTCAAAAATTGTTTTTGCTTTTGGATTATTAAAAAGAATTTAAGAAATTTTGAAGAGAGGGGGTAGAGATTTCAAACCAATAAATATTTGAAATATTTTAAACCGTAAAATGTACTAGTCGCTCGCTGTTTCTCAATTTTCCCCCTGCATATGATTGGCGCTAGTAGTTATTGTACCCTCTTCCTACAGTAAAAATCCCTTATTCAGAACTAGTCTATAATTCATAGTTTTTATACTTGCAATGTTTTGTGATTTTAGAAACTTTTATATTATGCAATTGTTACTTTCACTTTCATTTTTATGTGTTTTTTTCAGAATTGCTAAAAATAAAATTATTTGATTTGATTTGATATAATTAATCAAATAAAAGAGAAAAAATCAATAGAATATGCTACTGTAGTATGGAATTTTTACTTAAAAAGATATAACTTTGTTTGAGAGAGTTCAAAGATCTTTTATCTGACAATTATTCAAAAATTTGGTCTGAAAATGGGTTCGTATGAAGGAACATTAAAATTTTGAGGTTCGTAAAAACTTTCAGATTGTCTAAATACATTTTGATTTTATTAAATGCGCAAAATATGTTTTATCAACAAACGTTCAAAAGTATCGGCAATAGTTTAATTTAGATCTTAATACAAAGAATATTTTGTGCCATTTTCTACATTCAATCATGGTTTGGTATTATTGGTGAATGTGTTCGAATGGCAGTGAAACATAATAATTTTTACGAATAAAAACATTTGATTTGATTAATTTAAAATACACATAATTTTAACCTGAGACCTGTAGTGTTTTATCAAAATTTACTCCCACCATACTTAGCCCCCAAATAACTAAAAATGGGTATTTTCAAAAAACACCAATTATTCTCACGCCCCGTTTCACATATACTGTCACATAAACATTCTCAAGCACAATAAATTAAAAATTTGCATAAATTTGGTCAGTGTAGTAGAAAAGCCCCCTGCCCTGCCCTTTTTTGTAAGCCAAAAATTGTAGGGTAAAGTTAGTCAGAACTATGATTTAGATAAAAAAAGGTTGTAAAATGAGTCCATTTCAAAAAAAATAAACAAAGTTTTGCATTTAAATAATAATTTTGAGATTATGTTAATTTTAGTGATGTTCCTACTAGTGATGTTCCTACCCTGCAATATCATGCTCCGGAGCTGCGGCCATTTAACGCTGAGGGAGCTCCGGAGCTAACGAGCTCCGCACCTTAAATCAACGATTTTAAGCTTATTTAAACCTAAAATACATTTAAATCTACTCTAATTGCATTTTTTGAACTATTTCTAACGTTTTAAATAAGATTTGAAAAAAATTAATTTAGGCCCTACAAAAAAATTTTGACAAAATAATCTTTAGCATCATTTTTTACTTATTTATGAATTTAGTTAAAAATAAGGCGGAGCTCCGGATGTCCAGGGGTTGCTCTGGAGCTTTATTTAAATTTACTCTATTTGCATTTTTAAGACTATTGTTATTGTTTTAAATAAGTTTTAGAAAAATTTAGTTTACAAAAAAATTTGTACAAAATAATCTACAGCATTACTTTTCAATTATTCATGAAATTAAAGTTAAAATCATTCAGGCTGAAATTAAGGGCGTAACCGCTCGCCATCAGGAAGAAACAAAAAATGAACGCGCGAAAATAAAAATAATAAAATAAAATTTTCAGAGATGATGTAACCAATTATTATTAAGTTGTGTCAGGTGTTTCGCTCCAGGTGATATTTTTTCGAAGCCCGAGTGGTTACTTTACCACCTAAAGATAAATTCCATCAGGGTGAAAATAGATGAGTGGTAAAGTAACCACTAGTTTTTTGAGAAAATATCACGTGCAGAGAAACACATGACGCAACTAAACAATAATTGGTTACATAACCGCTGAAAACTTTTTTTAAAATTTTTCTCGCTCACGGGTTTATTGTTTATTTCTTCTTCGCGGAGAGCGGTTACGCCCTTAATTTCACCCTGGAAGACTTTAGCTTTAGTTAAATATTTTCACCCTGATAGAATTTATATACTAAAATTAATTCTATATAGTTAGCGTCTTTAGTAGAATTACAGAATGCTTCACGCTGTACATTATACAGCGTGAAAGCTCGCTCCGGGATTTTTACCGGAACTCGGACTTGAGGTAACAATCACTAGTTCTACCCTCCAATATCATGCTCCGGAGCTCCGATCATTTGAAGCGGAGGGAGCTCTGGCTGGGGCTCCGCCCATTAAACGAACAATTTTAAGTTTATTTAAGCTTGAAACACGTTTAAAGTTACTCTATCTGCATTTTTTAGACTATTTCTAGCGTATTAAAGTAAATTTTGAAGAAAAAAAAATTATTGCAAAAAAAATTTGAACACCCTGGTCAAAATCTATTGTTCTAAACGGAAGGAACCCCGTGCGCAAAGTGCACCGCGCGCATAAAGGAACGCCGGAATTTATGTCTAATAACGCGCCCGGGACTTTCTAATAACGCGCCCGCGCGGCATTCCCTAAGCCATATCTGCACCTTCATTTTGAAGCCCTGTTTTGCCGCTGCTCCTATCACCATGACAACCTATCCCACAGACCAAAACATATATGACGTGATCACAAATACTATATGATATTTTAAAGCTAAAAAAATTCTGAGGTGAAAATTATATATGACATCACTCTTTAATTATTCATAAAATTAGTACAAAAACAGGGCGGAGCTGCGCAGCTTTAGAGTTCCAAGGGTTACTCCAGAGCTCCCAAAAGCGGAGCTCTGAAGCGACTTAATCATTTTGTTCCAACGAAATCAAATATGCGACTTAATTGCCGTCAAGCAAACATAAATTTTTAATTTCAACAAAATTTAACTTGTAATTTATAGGACGTCATATTTTTTACATAAAAAACACAGACAGAAATTTTTTGCAAAAGTAAGTTTGCAATTTCTCGAGTCGAGAAGTTAATGTTACGTTTTAATGGAGTTCATAAATTTTTTAACTAAATCTTGCACTAACGAAGCTTTTCCTAAAAAAAAAAAACTAATGGGCTAAACAATTATGCAAAAACATAACTTTTAAAATTGCAATTGCAATAATATTAAGCAACCCTTAAACTAAAATTAACAAAAAATAAGCTAAATAAATTAAGGTACGATTCAATTATGACTGTTGTTGCCTTACCTGAAACTTATCTTACCTATGCAGATTATGCAAAGGGCAGGCGCTAAGACAAGCCAGGAGGGGCGAAAAAATTTCACCGCATGGTTGAGACTCTTCGTCCGACATTAATAACGAGGTTGGCAACCTTTACCGCTAGAGTGTTCATTGCATATGCAGTATTCACCCATTCCGAGGTCTTCGTCTAAATGATCGGATTTTTGTAGGTATTGGAATAGCTTTAAATCAGTTCAAAGATAAAAAATCTCCACAAGACATTATTCGAGCTATTTTAACGAATGATAAGGCACTTAACATAGACAATCTTTCAATACTGTTAAAAGAGTTCCCAACAAATGAAGAAATAGAGTGCCTTAATTTATACGAAGGGGACGCAACTCTCCTAGGGACACCTGAGCAATTTGTATTACTGGCCGGTCAGGAAAAAAGTCTGAAACTCAGAATACAGCTGATGATTTTAAACATGGACTTTGCAAGCTGGGAGCAAAATATGTCCAAAGATCTGGAGGTGGCGTTAGCCGCTTGCAATCAGCTGCTTCCTTGTCAAAAATTGGAGGAATTTTTTTATTTATGCTTGCATATCGGAAACTTCCTAAATCAAGGCACCAATCAGGGTAATGCCCCGGGTTTTAAACTGTCCAGCGTTTTAAAAATCCTGGAAACAAAATCTGGGGAGCCCAAACTCAAATTGGTTCATTTTATATCCGAAATTCTGGCAAAAGAACGCCCAGAGTATTTAAAATTATCCGACGATATTTCGCAGGTGGTAAACGCAGTAAAACAGAAAATAAATGTCGAAGAATTGTCCAAAGAACTTGATAGTCAAAATGAAATCGTCAAAAAAGCTCAGAAAAATTTAGAATGTACCGATGATACCAATTTAAAAGAGGAATACGGTGGTCTTTTACAAAAATGCGAAGAAAAATGTAACTATATGAGAAACGTTTTAAAGGAAATAAACAACAAAGAAAAAACACTGCAAGAGTTCTACTCAGCTGAAGGCATGAAATTGGAGGAAATTTTTGCAATTTTTCAACACATTGCAGCCGATGTCTGGAGTGCCCACGAAGATAATGAAACAAGAATAAAATTGGAGCAGAAAAAATTACAAGCAAACAAAAAGCCAGCCAGCAAAAAATCTGGTTTGGGGAGCAATATGAACTGAACGAAG
>JASAMX010002614.1:0-13257 GCA_030248175.1 Microlaimidae sp. YZB2_3 | reverse complement strand
CCCTTAATTTCAGCCTGGAAGACTTTAGCTTTAGTTTTTAAATGGCGGCGGTTTGGCGGCTATTTGGCGGCAGTTTGGCGTCAGATTTGGCGGCGCACATCCAACACGTAATTTTTTATCTATTTACAAACTATTGTAAAATAAGTATAATAGTATTTGCGTATTCTAATTAATGTTTTGTCTTGACTGCGCAGTTTATATTTAAGGAGTTGCACCGTGCAGTGATTGAATAGAAATTTTTTATGAAACTGCTAAGGTTCATTTCATTTTTGGTATATTACCCGTTGAGATCATATTTCATTTCAAATAAAATTTCACGTTTATTTTTTTAAATTTCTTTGACAAAATAACGAGTTCTTATGCATTTTTATGAATTAAGCTACAAAATAAAGCAAACGAGCATACAACACTTCCATTAAGAAAAATCAGTGTGAAAAATCACTGGCAATTATCAACGCTCCTTATTAAAATATACGCGAAAACTGGCATCTTTATAAATAGATAAAGAAAAGACTTCTTTTAAAAGCAAGAGATGGTGGTATCAGATATAATTATCTGGAGAAAGCGTTCGTTTTTCTGACATCTTATGAGTCGAATTGGCAGTTAAAAATATATAACTGATTTCATAGAAGAATGAGTTTTGTCATTGGTCACTTTATTAGGGTGTTTATGAATTACATAACCATAATAATGTCCATTTAACAAAAGACGTTATTGCAGCACCGCCCTATATTGCATTTAAAATGTAGTGTTTTCTAATTTATTTTTCGTAATATTATAAGTAAAAAATTGTGAACTAAGTTTGTTTAAAATATGTTTAAAAAGAATTTTAAGCGTATAATCTTTTTTGTAACGTCACCGTTTTAGCTATGGGGTATTCAGTTCTGAAACTTACTCCAAGTTTCGGGGCATAACACTATGTAGAATAGGGAATATCACAACTGTATATTTTTATTAAGAATATTTATTTGTTTTTTTGCCAATCTTCCCGCTAAATTAAGAAAAAATTTATCAAGATTTAAATTTAATAAATTTATAAATTTAAACTTATACTAATGGGGCATCAATTATAATAAAAATATTAATAATAAAACCTATATTTTTAATTATATTATATACTTTAAATTATACTTTTAAATAATATAGTTTATAAAAATGCAGAATAAGAAGCTTATAGTTCGTCAACTTTAATAATTTTTATTATTATGTTGTAAATATTATTATATTTACAAAACAATAATAAAAATTATTAAAGTTGACGAACTATAAGCTTACCCTCTGTAATTGAAACTGTCGCAAAAGCCTTTTACTAGATTTTACAGATAGTGTGTACAAAAGTTTTGTGCAGTAGTGACAAAACTTAGAATATTTTGAGCTGCTTTATCTCATTAACAAATGGAAAGGTCATAACATAGACTTTCCTAAGATAAGACAGTAAGATGTTTGCAATAAACAATAAAGTTAAATCCTGCCGTAGCTAAGATTCCCGATTATGAGTTAAGATGATCAAAACAACTTGCTTATTTATTCCGTCACAATTATGGTCAATACAGTGAAAAAAAAACTTGACCACAAAAATAATAGTACGCAAACGTCATAGTTTATTTTTTGTAAAAAACAATACTTAACTTTTTCTAAAATACATTTCAAACACCTTTAAAACAATCTAAGTTCCCTTAAAAAAATTATTCATTTTTGTTGTACTTATATGAAAGCAAAAAATTGTATTGCTGAAGTGAGATTGAATTTAACTGAATGCTAAACGTCTACAACCATAATAATGCCCACACCATTATTTCGATGGTATAAATAAATACCGTATAATTTTGATATAAATTAATAGAAATGATTACAATCAAATTACATTGATTTTTTTAGATTGCTAAACACAAATTAGCATTCCGAACTTTCTTTCATAACTAATTGGTTTCAAATTGTTAAAATCGGAAATAAAGTTTCGGGTCGTATGAATTGTATTTCCGGCGAGCAACAGGGGTTGGTTGTGAGAAAAGACTATTCCCCGCGTTCATAAATGATATTTAAGCTGCTTAAAAAACTTGCTAAAATTTTTTGCCGATAACTGTAAATTTCGAAGAGCACAAAAAATTTAAACTCTAAACTTTATCGGATAATTTTTGTACATGCCGGCTACTGATTATCAATAAAAATGTTTTTTTATTTGATGAATTGACACAAAGCGATATGTTTTGAAATTAATACAAAATACAAAATTATTTATTTGTTTACTTTTATTTTGTTTATGCGTAAAATTTTTTATGACATATAGCATAGATCTATTTCTGTTAACAAAACACAAAACTTCAAAATTATTACATTGCTCTGCTAATCTTAGTCCTGAGTTTGAAACGAAAACTAAAAAAAACACCACAGAAAATTAAAATTTAGGTATACGCAGTTGTTTTTATAATTTTGCGCAAGGCAAAAATAACAGCCGGTGGCCGAAATTAAGGTTGGCTGAATTTATGTCTGTTACCCTAAAGCTGTACTTTTCAAAACATTTGCATTTTGTATAAAATAAACCAAATTTTACAAATATTTAAGTTAAATTCTAGGATTAATAGTAAGGTTTTTTTGCATTGCTTCGTACACGGCGAAAATGAATAAAGGTGATTTAATTCATTAAAAATATATTGTTTATTTCTTAGTTTATTTATTTCTATCTAAAACCCAGTTTTATACAAACAGGCGGGCAGCGGCTTAATGAAAATAAAATTAGCTTAAAGAAATTGGATTTTAAAATATAGAAGATTTTCGAGTTAGATATTAGCGTACCACCCCTAACAAAAACATGGAGCGATATGAGAAATTATACTTATTTCGCATAAAGCAAAATACGCAAGGTCACTGTTATTTAGCATTAACTACGCAACCAAATACTACATATAACAATATTATGCAAATATTAATATTATCGCACTGTAGCGTGTCTCAGTCCGGACTCGATCTAGGCATTTTCAGTAAGCAAGACGTAAATTCTGTCATTGCGCTACAACCTCAAGAAAATATTTTTGTTAAAATATTCAAAAATATTTTTGTTAAAATATTCAAAATATTTTAGTTGTGGGAGTCCGCCAGGGTAAAAATTTTAAGTATGTTCACGCGAAACAAAATGATTTTAACATTAATTTTAAACTCTTTTTTAAACAAAAATTTATAATATATAAATAAAAAAAGATGAATATTGTTGGCAGTTTTCAATAACATACCATTAAATTAAAATAAAAAAATAGCATAATAAAGTTTATCTTGATTAAAACTTAGGGTTTAAGTTTACAGGTCTTGTCTGATGTTGTTAGTGAGTTTTATTATGATATGCTTAGAGTTTTACTGGTATTATTACGAAAAAAATCACAACTTTAATGTTGTTTTTTTAAAAATGCTCCTTTGTTGGTTAAATAAAAAATTGTCGTTTGGTTATCCATAAAACCTTTGTTTAAAAATTATTCATTATTTAAACATATAAAAAATAAGTTATTAGAAACACTGGAAAAAGATTTGGAAAAATATTGACATATTTTCTTATAGAAGCTTTGCATAATTACCAATAGTACTAAAATCTTTTATAGCATGCCGCAGGGTGCTTAAAAATCTTTTTATCCAACAAGATTTGACAAAAAAACGACAATTTTTGATATATTGCGTCATTAAAAAAACCACTATAGAACAAATTATCGAGGCGGGCGTAAAAAAATTTTCGCCAATTTTTTGTGATAACATTATCAAAAATTTTTACATTTATTTTGTTAAACACTTATTTTACGTAAATGTAAGACTGAATTTTTGCATTTTTCATCATATATGTACAATTATCTATGTACCTACCCAACATAACAAATCGCAGAAGGTCCGAGCTGCCGTTGCAAAAACAAAAATTGTCATAAAATATTTGCAAAATTTTTGCAAAAATTAAAAAATTAAAAACAACAAACAAATTTAAGTATTTTTTTATTTTTCGTCATTGTTTTAAGTTATTTATTGAGTAGCCTTTTTTATATGTAATTTTTTTGCCCCTTCCAAAAACAGAAAAACCTTTTTAATGCTTTGAATTAACACATGAAACGGCGCAAATGCTAGAAATATTTACTTTTAAAAAAATAGCTGAAAAAAATTTACTTTTATTTGAATTGTATAATAATAAATTGCACAATTGCAATTTGTTTGATTTTTTATAATAATTGTTTTTTTTAAAATTATTTTATAAGACAGGAACAATAAACAAATAACCAAAATTGTTTTGCTGTTTTCTAAATTTTTGTTTAAATATGTTAACGATAGCAGTATTACGTTTAATATTATAAGATTGGTAAAACAAAATTTTTAAAAATTTGCTTTATGTGTGAAATAATAATAAAGTTTAACCTTACTAACATTAAGCTTAGGTCGAAACCACGCGTGAACGTTTGGTTTTTTTAAAAAAATTCAAGCATAAAATTGTTAAAAAACAGAAAAAATAATATGGCTAACATTTTTATCTTATCTAAAATATAAAATAATACAGAATATTCTAAACAAATGCAGAAAGGCATGATACATCATAGCACGTTCACGCCTAGCTAGAGTTCTATCAAATCCATCAGATGTAACGAATTGACAACTGGACAATACCAGATTAAGCCTGAACAGTTTTACTTTGGATAACACTTCTAAAATATTAATGAGTTGGGCATTTAATATTTTCTAACCGAACAGACTAATCAAAGTATGCTAAATTAAAATACTTAGAATTTAAATTTTCAAATCATTAAATGATATTCGGAAGCCATATATTTTTGTATTTATATTATTTAAATAGTATTTATATTTTTACAGGTTTTTAATTGAGAAGCATTATAATATTAAAAATAAGATGTTTGGGTTTTTTTAATAAAAGCTTATGTATTTATTTGTAGTAAAACACGTCGGCAATTTGACAATGTTAGTAAACAATCGGTTCTTTGCTCATAATTATTTTCGAAATGATAATAGTTTATGGTCAAATTATTTCTTTTTACAAAATTTTTTCTAATTTTTTTCCTTTGATATTAAAATTTTTCAACAACACAATTAACCACAATAATTGATTATAATAATAACAAAAACAAAGAAACGGTACGATATAAAAAAATTTTAGCTGACAGATTTAGAAGTTGGTAGAACTTAGGTCTAGTTTACATAGAAGTGGCAGTGTTAAGTGACAAGTAACAACTCGTTTACACCGCAGCGACAAGAGTTATGTAACGGTATACACGCGCCCGGATAGCTCATCATTTGCCACTTGTCACTGGTCATCCCGGTCTGAACCAGCCCTTAGAGCCAAATAGGCAACAGAAAGTCACGGTACCAGAATCTTAAAACCATAAACAAGGACTTTTTTCCGTTACGCACTGTGGGAACTTTGAGCCGCAAAAATAATTTGTTTTTATTAGCTTTGGTTTAGTTAGCTTTATTTTCTGTCATTGACTTTCAACAGAAAAAGTTAGGCAAATGAACTGTGTTATATGTGGTTGATTACATTTTTTTTCGTACAACAAAAACAAGAACGAAAGACCAAAATTAAGTATGTTCAAATTCTTGCAAAAAAATTTAAGGCAGTCAGAGCCGTAAAAAATTAATTTAATGCAATAAAATTGTAGAATTGTAAGAAATACATCTGCTATACATACTCGCGTTAAATTCATGAGTATATGTAACTGAACGAAGTACATGTACATATACGTATTGCTAATTCGTTCCTTTTATTAGTTTAAGTAAAAGTGACTTTTTTAACAAACTTCTGGAAGGATATCATCTAAAATAATAATGATATACTGTATCTGGGAAAAGATAATTATAATAAAAATAATTCCGACTATACTGAATTAGTTATCCACTTAATCATAATCGGAAACTTTATTTTAAAAAACCTTTTTTCAAATTAAGGCACCTCGTCCTTACCGGATTATCAGAAATCGCAAATTTAACCGGTTTTTTTACCTTAAATTTATTTTGCGGATGGTAATTTCATAGTAAAGTAATTACATCATTTATTTGATCAAACTCGTTTTAAATTAAGACTTTTAAAAATTAAACTTGATTTATATTTCTTAAAAATCCTGACCTTTTTTATAGATTAAATATTTTTTCATATTTTTAAATAAAAATTTTTAAATTAAATGTAACTTATATTTTTCAATTTATTAAAATTTGAACGTGTACCCTAACGATTTAATTGTAAAATCAATAAACTATTTACTTATTAAATAATTATAAAAATCAACTGCATTAATAAAATAGTCTACTTTGCTGCGTGTATGTAAGTATGCACACTTTGTATTGAGCCGCTGTAACTACAGTTCAAAGCCTACTTTTGCTTGTTTTGATGTGCTACAAAGAAGTGAGATAAGAACCACGTCGTTACTTTGACACAAATAGTCACAATCATTATAAAAATCACGTGTCTCTGACTCATTACGCAAATAAAATGTGTGTGTTTAAAGATAAAAAGACTCACAGTTACGAGTATTTTATAACGCTTCTGACTCATTGGGTCAGAGTAACGACGCAGAATATTGCAGGTTTATTTCTCTTCCCTTTAAATCCGAAACAGTTTTTTTAAAATAAAGTTTCCGATTATGATTAAGTGGATAACTAATTCAGTATAGTCGGAATTATTTTTATTATAATTATCTTTTCCAGATACAGTATATCATTATTATTTTAGATGATATCCTTCCAGAAGTTTGTTAAAAAAGTCACTTTTACTTAAACTAATAAAAGGAACGAATTTGGGAATAATTTTATTCGATTTCTCAATTTTAATTAATACTGTTGCTAAGAATTTGGAAGTTTTAATTTTTAAATGTTTTATCCAAGCAAAACCCCTATTTAATTAATACTTTTTTAAACACTTATTCAGAAATATAAATTTGATATTTTTTTTATGATTACTTTGATGTAATGGGATTTTTTATGTATGTTCTATATTGTTATTTATGTGTATTAATATAGGTATATATACTGTAAGTGCAGTATGCATACTATATACTGTTTTCCTTATTTTTTCTGTCACAGAAAAATAAAGACAAATATTTGACTTTATTTATTGTTTAAACACTGCCCTAATTAAAGCACGCACTAATTAGGGTGCAAAAAGGTGGTTTACTTAGGGCGTCTAATGGCCCTTATAAGGGCACCGTCTAATTGGGGTTCCAATTAGGGCTCGCGCTAATTGGGATTTTTGGAAAAAACCTGTTTCAAATATAAATTCGCTAAAAATAATTTCATAAATAATTAAAGTCTGTTTCAAAATAATTGCGACTAAAAAAATCTTTAGATAACCCTATCTTGCAAATAATTTATATAAATGTTTATTGATGTATAAAGTTTACTGTTTGCTATAATTGATATAATTATCGTCCAAATCAACACTCCTGTTAGCGAGATAAATGGTCACCTGAAAGATTTTTCCAGTGTCAATCAGTTTTGTAAAAATGAATAATTAATACTTTTTAATTTACTATTTTCACAATATTCACAATTGACTAAAAGTAAACCCAACGTGGCTGCAACAGTTGTTCGTTGGATTGAAAAAATGCCCCCATTAAGTAACCATTCAAATCACGAGAATGTGACGTGTTTATCAGCCAATTAAATTCGATTTAATACAGAGTATTTGTTTGATAAAGTGACGTCAGATTCTCGTGATTTGAATGGTTACTTAATGAGGGGATTTCTTAATCCGAGGAACAATTGTTGCAGCCACGTTGGGTTTGCCTTTAGTTCTGAATAAGGGTTTTTTAGTGTAGAAAGAGGGTACAATGACTACAGCGCCAATCTTATGTAGAGGGAAAATTAAGAAACAGCGATCGACTTGTACATTTTACGCTTTAAAATGTTTCAAATATTTATTGTTTCCAAATTTTGACTTTTTCCCTTCAAAATTTCTCAAACACTTCTTAATATTTTTTAATAACACAAAAGCAAAATCATTTTTGGTGATTTTTAGTTTTTTGCCGCTTCGTAGGTACGGCGCTGCTGGTGCCCTTGGTTTCCAGTTTTTTAATGTTTCATTTACAAAAAATTATTCTATTTAAAAGTTTGGAATGGACTTTTGAAAATAAATTTTTGAATTTTAAATAATTTTACAACCAGAACATTACAAAAAGCATAGGTTTAAAAAATAGGTTTAAAATTAGTCCTGAAGAAAAAATGTAAACTTTATTTTTGCTAATTCAAAATGATTGTTCATGAAAATACTATTTTAGTGATGATTTCTAGCTTTTGTAACATTTAAATTAAAAAACGAACCTTATTTAGAATAAACTGATATATTAAAATACTTCAACACAGTGAAACATATTATCATGTGGCAATTTTATTTAACTACAAGGTTTAAACTTAAGAAACTAAGAAAACTACGATTTTTTCAAATTTTAGTTTTTTTTGTACTCTCTCTCGTACAGTAAAAGGCGCTTATTCAGAACTATAGTCTATACAAAAATGATGTGGACTGGGGACAAAACTCGAAATTTAAAATGTTATATATCCATAACAAAGGTTAGAATATGTGCGGGACATATATGAGAGCGTAGCTTAGACTCTTGGCTATCTTTTGAAAAGGTTAGAAAAAAATGTTTTTTGATGACGTCATCACTACAGCCAATGCGGTGAAAAAAACCTGGTCCCAAAAAAACAAAACTTTTTATTAGTACGAGATAAGAAACGCCGCTTGGTATGCTGTTTAAATATACTTTTTTGAGTTTTTTCTGAAAGTTTGAGCGAAATCGGCTCGCTCAAATTTTTTTTATAATGCGTTGAATGCGCGCGATTTTCGCGATTTTTCGCGAATTTTTGCCACGCTAATGCACTGTCCAAATTATTTATTTTGTTTTGCTTCCTGCTCGAAGTGTGTACGATATTGATCATATTGTTGTATATTAAATGTCCGCCAATTTTTATTCTTTACTTTTGACCTAAAAATTTTATTTTGGGGGTTGATACCCAAGGGGCTAGGAGGGGCCAACCACAAATGTCGAACATTTTTTCAAAACCATCAAAAATGTAAAATTTATCACATATGGCGCATTTTAATATATCGTTTGTGTAAAAAAACCTAATATTAAGCTATATTAAGCTTACAATAAGTTGTCAAAAATGACAAATTTAAAATTTGGAAGCATTTCAATCCCGTATGCTGGGAGCAGCAAATCTTTAAATTAAAATTTTTCCCAAAAAATAAGCCTTAAAATTTTTTTTTTCGAATTTCCAGGTTATTTTGTTAGAAAAACATATTTTCAAAGTTAAAATCCTACTACAAAATTTCCAAATATCGCAGCTAAAAAATGCTCTTTTTTAAGTGTTTTCTTACTTGCAAACATTGTTTCCCCGTTTGTCAACACCAAAACAAATTTCTAGTAACTATATCTCTCAGCTTTTGCCAATATCCCAATGTAAATTTTTAAAGTAATGCTATTTTTCGTGTAAAAACGTTTGAATCCGCGATTTGGTCTGAATTGCGTCATTTTAATTGCGGAAGAGCCAATAAAAATCGTCAATTATGACGTAATAACAAAAATTTGCATGACGTAAGGAAGTATATTGGAATTTTAACGAAAATTTATGTTGCGTTTTTATGGGGTTATTTGGACCATTTTCTAATACTTTAAATCAAAATAAATTTAAAAAATTTAAAACGAATCTTTTAAAGTTTATTATTCTTGTAAAACTTTTTAATTTAAAGGTTTGCTGCTGCCATCATACGGGCTTGGAATGCGTCCAAATTTTAAATTTGTCATTTTTGACAGCTTATTGTAAGCTTAATATTAGGTTTTTTTACACAAACAATATATCAAAATGAAAAAAATTTTCGGCATTCGTGTTTGGCCCCCCTAGTCACCGGGGAGTCAACCCCAAAAAAAATTTTTTAGGTCAAACGTAAGGAATAAAAATTGGCGGACATTTAATATATAACAATATAATCAATATCGTACACACTTCGAGCAGGAAGCAAAACGAAATAAATAATTCGGACAGTGTATTAGCGTGCCAAAAATTCACTAAAAATCGCGAAAACCGCGCGCATTCAACACATTATAAGAAATTTGAGCGAGCCCATTTCGCTAAACTTTTAGAAAAAACTCGGAAAAGTATGTTTTAACAGCATACCAAGCGGCATTTCTTATCTCCTACTAATAAAAAAGTTTTGTTTTTTTTGGGACAAGGTTTTTTTTACCCAATTGGCTGTAGTGATAACGTCATTGAAAAACATTTTTCCTAACCTTTTCGAAAAATAGCCAAGAGTCAAAGCTATGCTCCCATATATGTCCGTCCGTCACGATGACACCCGTCCGTCCGCTGGTTGTCTTTCGCATGGCCGCGTTTGTTAAACACGAGTGTCACACCTTTGTCCCGGATTATCGTATTATCCACCTTTGCCCCTACATATTCTAATCTTTGTTATGGATATATAAGATTTCAAAGTTCGAGTTTTGTCGCCAGTCCGCATTATTTTTGTATAGACTATAGTCTATTCCCGCCTATTAAACTTCCATTAGTCACGATTTTTAGCTACAAATATAACGAAACATGTGTTTTTTCTTGGAAATTGTTTTTTTCTGAAGGTCCAAATTAAAGCAAGTTAGCCAAATTAATGGTTCTGAGTAATATATGAAGTCACATATTTTTACTTTAGACATATTATATATTTTTGTTATTTTTGATTTATATAACAAGAAAAAATTGATTGAATAAATGAAAAAAAGAAGATTTTTTAACTTCTTGTCACAATGTTTGAGAAATCAATTTGCGTTCATAGGTTTTGCTTTGAAGATAGCATTATTCTACGCACAGGTAATGTTTTTTACGTGTTTTAAACTATTATCTAAATGAAAAAAGAAAATTTAGTATTAAAAAAATCTGGTTTTACTGTTATTTTAAAACTACTTAATTGTCATCTGCCACAACTAGTTTTTATTAACATTTCAATGATGGTTTTTAGAGTTTAATTTATAAAACGTGACTAAAACAAATCAGAATTAAGCTAAAGAAAATTTAAATACATAAAAACGCTATATATTTATATTTTATTTAGCTAATTTTGATTAGTGTTAGTCATATTTCATAAATGTCGTGTATTTCTTGTTTTTATCCAATTTAAATGCTTTATCCTTTAATTCTAATTCTGTAATTTACTTATTCTAAAGTTTTCTAGCATTTCTTAATTTTTCTTCTTCATTTATTAAAATTTTTAATATAATATAAATTCTCATAGCGTTTTTTTATGTATTTTCTTATTCTTCATAGCATCTTTCTTTTTGTTTTGGTAATATTTTAAAAAAATGATTTGTATTTATATCTCTATTATAATACAACTGAAGATGACCGAAGCGCAGGATGAAAACTCTTGAATATTATTATGTAGAAAATAAACGTTTTAAGCTTTGTTACTAATTTATCAAGATTTTTATTTCTCTCCGGAAAATCTATAGCTAAAATCTTATTACATATAACTTTATGTAAGCCGACCAATAAACTTCGTAATAAGATTTTAAATCTATTCAAAAATCATGAGGATAATTGAAATATATTAATAAAAATTTATTTTAAAGTGTCGAAAGTAAAACATGAGCAAAGAATTATACGATTGCATTGTTGTGGGTGCTGGAATAGAAGGTTCCGCAACAGCTTATCAACTTGCAAAACAAGGAAGACGAACTCTTCTACTGGAAAAAGTATCAATTCATTATATTCCACAAAATTGAAAGTGTCAAAAAGAAAATTTTGAAATGAACATTTAAAAATTTATATAAATTATGAAACTTTTGTAAAACTTGATTTTAACTTTTTTTCACCAAAGGGCTTTTTTATACTTTTTTTAATACAATTTATTTTATATTTTAAAAAAAACAGAAATAATTTATAAATCACTATTTTAGTTTCCCCTGCCTCATACTAGAGGTAGCTCTCATGGGGCATCCAGAATATGTAGAAAAGCATACGGGAAACCTCTTTATGCAAAAATGATGTCAGAGTGCTACACAATTTGGTCCCAACTGGAAAACGAGTCTACAAATCAATTGTTTAAGTACGATTATGCTCTTAGTGTCTTACGTTACGATTATAATTTTGAAAAAAAAACATAAATTAATTATAATCTTGTTTCTACGCAATTTCTTAAACACGTCTGATAGATTTAAATTTTTACAATAACATTTTTTTAACAAATTAAAAATTTACTTGGAATACGCATTTAAAAAGCGACGATTTTTTAGGAACATTTTCGGACAAAAAGGAGCAAAAATTGTTGTGCTGTGCTTTTTATTTAAAGTTTGTGCTTGTTGTAATAAAATTAAAGTGACGATCACTTTAACTTTTTCTTTGATAATATTTAATCCAATTACTTATATAAAAATGTATACTGTTTTTGTTTTTTTTTAGAAAAACTGGTTGCCTTTGGATAGGTATTAAGTCTTCTGGTAATACTTTAAAAAATGCCAAAATCATGCAAGATTCCAACTTACCTCATCAAGTAAATTTTTTTAAAAAACGACGTTTTTGAAACATTTTTTTTAAAGTTTTTTATTAAAGATGAATTCTATCAGGGTGAAAATTGCTAGGTGGTAAAGTAACCACTCGTTCTTCGAAAAAATATCACGTGGAGAGAAGCACCTGACGCAATTAATTAATAATTGGTTACATCATCTCTGACAACATTTTTTATTATTTTTACTCTCGCATGTTTATTCTTTATTTTTTTCTGACGGCGAGAGGTTACGCCCTGAATTTCAGCCTAAAGGATTTTAACTTTAGGTTTTGTGTTTTATTATTTAGGAAATTTTGAAATTAAATTGAAAAATTGGGGCATGGAGCTGGGCTAAAACCAGTGACCTTTCTCTTGATTAGGAAACTTTAATAAAAAACCAAAAATCCACTCCAAAAATTTTTCTAAACATTTTTTGTGTATTCTTTTAGTTTTTTTTTATTCGGTGTTTTAAGTGCTGTAATAAAATTAAGGTTTGAGACGTTTTATGATTCACTCAAATACAAAAATATGCTAATATTTAATATTTGATTTCAGATATGTGAATATCAGAATTAAGCATTTCTTATTGCTTTATATCATATTACAGTAAATAGCTTTTTCATGTTCTATCGTAATCATTTTCGCAATTCTTTGGCTTGAAAATGATTTAACATTTTCAATTTTAAAGTTGAAGTTTTAACGGTTGTGAATATTTTATTAAACAAAATTTTATTAGTGTATTATAGTCTATACAAAAA